>JBBPBX010008379.1:28759-62712 GCA_038048925.1 Garcialebias charrua | reverse complement strand
AAAAAAAAAAAAAAACTGCAGAAAAAAAAGATGCCGCAAGGAATTCTGCACCTGGGGAAAAAGTGGAGCATGTGTATACCAAAAAGGTATTTCAAGGCTCTAGACTGGTAAAGGTAAATCGCATTGAGAAACTACATCCACATACATCGAACACACACACACACACACCATGCCTTCACTTCTGCCTTTCAGTAAAGCATTCCAACTGCTCAAAAAAAGTAAAAAAAGCAGCGGAAAATCCCCAAAAGCTTGTAGAGTAACATGATCCTCCTCATGGAGGGAACATAGCTTTATGTATTTTGTAGGAAATCATATGGCAGAGGAAACTTGATAAATAATGATGTAAAGGAGCATGAGAGAAAAAAAAGCAGGAAGTTTGACATGCCAATGGTCATTTACTCACACGAATAAACAGATTACAGGTGCAGAATTCCAGACAAAGCAGATTCAAACGATCAGGACGTTACAGCCACGCAGACATGGAGGGACCAGGCCCTTTAGAAACAAATACCTCCTTTACACACGAATCACTTCTAAGATACGCCACACACTCGAGACGCCCATGTTCAATGCAGAACGAAACCATCGAGAACATACATGGAAGGCAGGGAATAATGGAATATAAAAAAAAAAAATTCCCTTACAGTTATCAATGAGAGCAAAAACTACACATGCCAATTACTGCATGCGCACGTATGTTTTATAGATGAGTTACAAGCATGTGTCAGATCAGCTTCCCTTATCCACAGCATCTCGCGGGCGCACAAAGGGGCAGGTTCGGTATTGCTCAGTCGATAACACCAGGCTGGCGGGTCTTGCGTTCCACACTGAAGCCCTGCACAAAAATAAACACATTTTTTTAAAAACAAAAGTTCAGGTCTGGAAGTATTTTATTAATTGTAAGAAAACACAAATGATCCCAAAACAGCCTGTTGAACTATGTAGAAAATATTTCTACAGTTCATTCCATTTAATGGATGGAGTTAGAAATTTATAGTTTTAAGTGTAATTTAAACCTATAATTACCAAATTAATTCAAGGTCCAGCAGTTTCCCCACCCATTATACAAGCGGGGCGCCCCGCCCTGTCAACAAAACTGAGCGCCCAGTCTAACAAACCACGTGCACCCCCCCCAACCTAATGGCACTGACGTTAAGCTAGCAGCTTGCAATACAGGTGCGCACCGTGCGCTAGCTAAAAAGCTAAAGGCAGCCTCTTCCCTCCCCCTTGAAAACAGTCGGTACAAACTGCGCACAGCTCAGATGTCAGTCTCCCATTACCCCTCTTGAAAACTGTTAAACTGCCAGTACAAACAGCGCATAGCTCAAATGCGTGTCCGTCTCTCCCCTCGGTATAAGCAGCACGCTGCACAGCTCAGGACGTGTCTCTGTCCGTCTCCCACCTCACCTAGACAAAAATCAGGGAGATGAGCGCCCCTCCATGGTAAGTTTTCTAGGGGAAACACTGTCCAGTATTCCTTGAAAGTTTTGTGTTTGAGATTTAAATGGATTATACTCTTATGGACAAAACAAACAAGGACTCGTTACCATTTTGGTCTAACCTTTAAAATAACGTTACGCATGTGTGTACCAGTACATATGATCTCATGCATTATTGTGAGGTCATGCACAGTTTATGTGTTGAGGATGAGCCTCAGCTAATACAGCATTTTAGGTTAATTACCTGTAAAGACCAAATTAATGATGTGTCTTTGAAGGTTGTTATTGTTGGCAGACATGAATTGATCGCCTCCAATCATTTGCAGATCTGATTATTTTCTTTATAATTTATTGAAGCGATTCATGATATTTAAGCAACAGATTTGGTAAACCCACCTTGTGGCAGTGGGCGATTAATTGCAGTACAGAAAAAGTGTCAGAGCATTACAGATCTAACCGTACCTTTGAATTGTCAGGACCACGAGGCTGTCTGACGATGACCAGGCGAGGAGCACTAGCATCATCGAGAGTGATGCTCTTCAGTCGGTTCACCAGACGGTCAGGACGTGGTGTTGCCACTAGTTTAGGACCCTCACTGTTACATCAGACACACGAGAATTCATGAATCAACGGTTTGGCTAAATCATACGTTGTACATAAGGTCGTAGACTCGTATAGTCATGTTCATACCTGACTCTGCGCACGTTACAAGCACTACATTTTCCAGTGCGTTGATTAAAGACGACTGAGAACTCCACCTCATCTCCCGTCTGGAGCTCAATGCCATCCTGCACCTCTTTTACATGGAAAAACAGCTTTTTGCTCTCACCCACTTCGTATGTGATGAAACCAAACTGGAAGCAACAAAAGAACTTCAGGATTTCTTCTACCATTTTTAAAAGTCCATCAAAATCTGAAGCTGTAGTAAGCAAGCGATATAAGCAATGCAACTCAAGACAAACGAGCTTCACCTGGTCTTTAACACACTCCACTGGAGCTCTTCGCTGAGGGATGACATTACAGGCCATCTTCTGACCAGTTTGGGTGACGGTGCAAACCTGTAATTTTACATTCTCTCCTTTCTGCAGGCAATCTGCCTTGTTTGTCATCCCCATGATTCCAAAGGGATAAGTAGGCCCTTTTCCTCCACCTAGGAGGAGAAAAATTAAACATGTATTTATGGATGATTTATACTTCAACAGAAGTGCAGAAAGTTTATATGCAAACAAAATTATGCACTGCCTCTTAGGGTGCATTCACACCAGCCCCGTTTCGTCCTCTTTAATCGAACTCTAGTCCGTTTGCTTAGAAAGTCCGGTTTGTTTGGGAGGTGGGAACGTGCAAATTAACTCTGATCCGCCTAAAAATCGATGTCTCAGTTCGGTTGAAGTGAACTCTAGCGCGGTTCGAATGGATTATGAATGTAAGCGGACCGGAGGTCGCTCCAAAAGCAGGACGTGGACTACAGCGCAGGGCATTCTGGGTAAATAAAACCAAAACAAATGTGCATTTCTCATAAGGAGCCGTCTCAGCAGACTTGTGTGAAAAACATACTCCATGATCTTCTGCCTCATCTTCAGATCATGCTGGGTCCATTGTTAAAAAGTGTTTCTTTAGCACATGTGCCACAGACAACACAGAAATCCTAAAACCACTCAAATTTGAGGTCACTCCATTTGTCTTCTTCAGAGGTTTTCGTGTCGTTTTCTTCAGTGGTTCTTGGTCGGCTCGATTGATTCAATGCAGTGTGAATGTGAACCGCATCAGCTGAAAATGTAAACAAATGTTCCAAATTTTGGTCCCAATCGAGCAGAGTCTACCGGACTATCAGGTGTGAAAACAACCCAAGAATCAATTCAGTGCAAACTTATGGAAGGAGATCACAGTGCAGAGAAACGGGCAGCTCTTGGTAGCGGTTCTGTCCGAGAGAAAGTATGCCTCCGCCAGGCACTGTAGGGTCACAACCCCACACGTTGGCAGCACAACAGCTCAGTGTTAGCACTGTTGCCTCACAGCAAGAAGGTCCTGGGTTCAATCCCCGGTTGGACCTGGGGTCTTTCTGTGTGGAGTTTGCATGTTCTTCTCATGCTTGCGTGAGTTTTCTCCGGGTACTCATGCATGTTGGGCTGCCTTCAGGCCCAGGCCTCCCTTGCAAAAGAGATCTGTGACCTCAATGGGATATGCCCGGTTTAAAAAAGTTAATAAATAAATAATAACACTGTCAGAAACTGGCAGTCTCTTTGTGACAAATTTTAGAAATACTGTAGTGCATCCAGATACCATATTCTCTTCCCACATCTATCATTAACAAAAAAACAAACAAAAAAAAAAAACTGAAAACTTCATTCTGCCCATCATGCAGTCACTGTGTTGGTTTTGTGCATGAAGTGTGCTGCAATAGGAAGGACATTCCCCACACGAGGAGACCAGACTTAGCTTTTTTAGACATTCCGTTTCTTTAAAAAAAAAAAGTCTGTGCAAAAAGAACATCTCACAAACACATCAGCATAAACCAGCCTTTAGAGTTGCCACCAACCTTCCTCAATGACTTCAATGAGCCCTTGGTATTCTGTCTGTGAGGGGTCCACACTGCGTATGGGACGAATAACTTTCCCTGCCATCACTGTTGTACCAACATCCTCACCAGCACCATTCACTAAAACAGAAAAACAGACGACTATTTTATCAGCAGACCTTAACATCATGTCAAAATAAGTTACGAATATACATAAAGACAAACCTCTTGTGTCTGCAGCCACCTTGGTAACCTTTTCAGCACTCACTTTGTTTCCTTTTCCTTTAGAAAGATTGTACTCAACCGTGTCACCCAGGTCCAAGTTATCCACATCTCCACACATTTCACTGACAAAGAAAAGAGACTTGTATCAATCAAGACTTAAGTAAATACACCCTCCTAATCCACCTCAGAAGTAAATTCCTACCTGTAATGAAAGAAAACCTCTTGGTCATGATTTGCAGTTTCAATGAAGCCAAAGTTATCTTTAAGGGCAGCAACAAATCCATGCAGTCTCTTAGAGTTGGAGTTGGCATTTCGGTTAAGGATCCTGATGTTCACTGCACTCTGCTGGCCAGTTCGCTTCACTTCATTGATTGAGAACTCCACCTAGAGGACAAACATCTTTCAGTCTCACAGGCACAAACACTATACAGTGTAGTTCTGAAAGCAAGATCAGGGCAACAAAAAGGAAGGGATAACAAGTTACAATGCAACAATCCTTCACATCGTTTTCAAATTAGCTCAAAATAAATAAGCATACAAACAAACAAAACAAAAGTCATTCAATGGATACCTTGTCTCCAACCTGAGGGTAAAATCCTCCCTCTAGATCCTTGGCATGATATGGCACAGTGAGCTTCTCTCCACAGTCTTCATATGAAAGCACTCCTTCCTCAGTTTCCTAAAGAAAAGGCGACTGATCAGTTCACATTAGCTTTGCATTGAATATCAGCAGCGCTTCACTGAAGAATGGTCGAGAAACAGAACTATGGGTTCTTATGCGGCAAATATAAAATGGCAATGCCACAAAGCCGAACCAAAATCAGATGAATCGAGTGCGTGGAGCATCATGAGACTGCAGTCTATAAAACTAAGAGCAGAACCAGTGTGCAAGAATTTATTTCAGAGCCATGTAGCTGGTTAGTATTAACTTGATAGCAACAGCTTTGAGTTAGAACTTGCAACTTAGGGCTGCCTAATTATGCTTTGACTATTTATAGACAGTTAGATTTACTAACTAACTGAAGGCCCTTTCACAAAATACCTCAAGTCAGGACTTGGATGCCTTTTGGATGCTTTGATGCAATTTCTGAACGGACTGCGGTGGCGGGGGGAGTCCAAGCCAACCCACCCCTTATGTGTGTGGCACGTAAAAAGGCAAGCCAACTTTGATCCTCAATATTGATGAAGTGATGACATACGGTCTGTGAATGGCGCACAGCAACTTTTCTTTTAATTTATAAAAAAATAGTTAAAAGCAAAGAGAAGCATCGAGTCAATTCATGTTTTAAAAATAATACGAGGGAGATGGTCACTGCACTACGTCAGCCTAGCTAGGTTCTGCTCCACGCCTCTTCTGATGACTTGCTCGATTCATTTCCAAAAGCTCACGTCTGTGCGTGACGTGGCCGGCTACATCTGTGATTTCTGAATGGCTAGAGGCAGCATAAAGAAGGGGACTTTGCCATCTCATGGAACTGTTTTGTGAAAGAGCCTTTAAAGGATGGGTAAAAATCACACGTGAATGTTAAAGGTATTGTGACATGATGGCGGAAATTTGCATATTTGTCAGAACATATATATCTTATATCATTGAGCTCTGTTCGTTTTTGCAAAATAAATTATAAATATATTAAAATTTCATTCTAAATTATGGTAATTTTTTCTCTGGGATATGCCCCTAAAATTCAGCGCATTTCCGCAATACGTCATCAGTGACGTGACAACGGGAAGAAGGCAGAGCCTTGCCCGTTTGTTTGGTGTGTTAACAGCTTGCCATACTGATTCATTTCCTGAAGGATCGCCTCTTTTATTTGTGTAACTTGAAAAATGCCGTCACGTTGTAGCGCATTTGGGTGTTCTAATATCAGCAGTGAACAAGTGAGCCTTCACAAATTTCCAAAAGATGAGAAACTTCGACAAGAATGGACCAGACAAGGACCGGTGGGTTCCTACTAAGGAGTCGTATGTCTGCAGCGACCATTTTACTGCCGATTGTTTTCAGGAAAGACCTGGTACATGTATAACTGAATCTTTAGGATTACCAATACGATGTAGAAGACTTTTAAAACCGGATGCTATTCCTACTATTTTTAAAAGAAAATCTACAGAAGAAAGTGCCACAGGAGCTACCACGTCAAAACAACGCAGGGAAGCTACCATCGAAAGACTGTCCAGGAGATAAGTCTTTGTGTAAACATAATCGGAGGTGTGTAGTGTTTTAGATGATAAACTATATTTTACTTGAGTTCATGTTGTTTTACTTTATACACTGCGAGTGTATAAAGCCAATTATCACGGCAGATTCTTTATGTTCGCTGCTAACAAGCTAGCCGAATCAGTAGCACACACACTTTTCTAATAATGTATTTTTAAATTATGTCTGTGCGATCAGGTAACATCTGTAGTTTCTTTTTATTCGGGGAGGGTTTATTAATGAGAGTTTTGGATGATTTACGGTCTTAAAATGATATATCTCAGACGCGACCGGGACTAAGCAGAGATAGCTGCTAACAAACATTAGCCGAGAGACGGGAGCAAACACGTAGCTATTTATGTATTTTTAAATTATGTCTGCGCGATCAGGTAACATCTGTAGTTTCTTTTTATTCGGGGAGGGTTTATTAATGAGAGTTTTGGATGATTTACTGTCTTAAAATGATATATCTCAGACGCGACCGGGACTAAGCAGAGATAGCTGCTAACACACTAGCCGAGATACAGGCCACGTTGCTATTTATGTATTTTTAAATTATGTCTGCGCGATCAGGTAACATCTGTAATTTCTTTTTATTCGGGGAGGGTTTATTAATGAGAGTTTTGGATGATTTACTGTCTTAAAATGATATATCTCAGACGCGATCGGACATGCTCCGCCATTATTATTTAAATGCGCGTTGGAGCGTGCCTTCCCGTTGTCACGTCACTGATGACGTTTTGCGGAAATGCGCGGATTTTTAGGGGCGTATCCCAGAGAAAAAACTACCATAACTTGGAATGAAATTTTAATATATTTATAATTTATTTTGCAAAAACGAACAGAGCTGAATGATATAAGATATATATGTTCTGACAAATATGCAAATTTCCAACATCATGTCACAATACCTTTAAACTATGATGCAAAAATCATCACACTAAAATTTTAAATGTTATTCTACATAAAGGTATAATTTGATTTCATTTTCACTCGGGGTCTTTGTGATACAAGTGTGTTAATTGGTGAACAAACACCATGCTGTCAACCACAGATATAATCAGATTAAAAGGGGCAAAGAGCAACAAAAACCAACCTTTTCTACAACTTTTCCCTAAAAAAATAAATAAAAACCTTAGCCAAGCTTGTAATTGCAGGAATAAAACAACATTTTAAACACTTTGTCTAACATTGTGACTTAAATTGTTCAGCTGAGGTAAAGGACTAGAAGAGTTTCTTATTTATGCACTAATATTTAATACATATATATTCATATATTCTAGAGGAAATAAGCTGCTTCTTTTAGGAGGCATGATCTATGTAGCTTCATGCAGCTCTCAGTCCTACCTTGTCTTTTTTCTAACCAAAGAGAAGCATGAAGCAGAGGTGATCATTGAGGAAGAAAACAAAAACCAAAATTAGAACTAAAGAAGAAACTGAAAAGATGAGTAGCTAAAGACGGTTGATAAAAAACAACGGGGGGGAAGTCTAAAGCAAAGATCTTTCTCACATTCGTGCAGGTCCTCACCTTCTCCTTGCCCTTCAACGGACTTGCGTTCTTGTTTGTGGCTCCAACAAGTTCCTTCTCCACCACACCCACAAAACGATGCTCAGACTGAGTATGGAAGGACACTGTTCCTTTAGGGAGTTTCTTAATGCGCACAGCATGGTTTCTTTGAGCCGACAGCATGTCCTGGAAATAAGACGGACTTTAGTCTCTTGCGGCCCAATAATCAGAATGTGATCACTTTAGCAATAACAGATAATACATACTTTTGTGAAAAGCTTAACAGAACCTACAGGCACAACAGTGAACTCCACTTCATCTGAGATATGAAGCTGACTCTCCTCCAGGACCTCGCTGAAGTGAAAGAACATCCTTGCGTCTCGATCCACACACTTTATAAAACCAAAGCCATCACGTATAGCTGCAATCACACCCTAATACAGACAGACACATGATTGATTACATACAGGTGCATCTCAAAAAATGTGAATATCGTTAACAAGTTACTTTAGCACTTTGAGATTTTTATTAATGAAAAGTGCATTATAAATTGAATTCATTATTATTATTATTATTACTTTTGTCTATCATTTCAGAAAATGAAACAATCTATAATTACATAGATTCATTACAGAGTGACATATTTCAATGCTTTATTTCTTGTAAATTTTATAATTATGTCATANAAAAATCATCACACTAAAATTTTAAATGTTATTCTACATAAAGGTATAATTTGATTTCATTTTCACTCGGGGTCTTTGTGATACAAGTGTGTTAATTGGTGAACAAACACCATGCTGTCAACCACAGATATAATCAGATTAAAAGGGGCAAAGAGCAACAAAAACCAACCTTTTCTACAACTTTTCCCTAAAAAAATAAATAAAAACCTTAGCCAAGCTTGTAATTGCAGGAATAAAACAACATTTTAAACACTTTGTCTAACATTGTGACTTAAATTGTTCAGCTGAGGTAAAGGACTAGAAGAGTTTCTTATTTATGCACTAATATTTAATACATATATATTCATATATTCTAGAGGAAATAAGCTGCTTCTTTTAGGAGGCATGATCTATGTAGCTTCATGCAGCTCTCAGTCCTACCTTGTCTTTTTTCTAACCAAAGAGAAGCATGAAGCAGAGGTGATCATTGAGGAAGAAAACAAAAACCAAAATTAGAACTAAAGAAGAAACTGAAAAGATGAGTAGCTAAAGACGGTTGATAAAAAACAACGGGGGGGAAGTCTAAAGCAAAGATCTTTCTCACATTCGTGCAGGTCCTCACCTTCTCCTTGCCCTTCAACGGACTTGCGTTCTTGTTTGTGGCTCCAACAAGTTCCTTCTCCACCACACCCACAAAACGATGCTCAGACTGAGTATGGAAGGACACTGTTCCTTTAGGGAGTTTCTTAATGCGCACAGCATGGTTTCTTTGAGCCGACAGCATGTCCTGGAAATAAGACGGACTTTAGTCTCTTGCGGCCCAATAATCAGAATGTGATCACTTTAGCAATAACAGATAATACATACTTTTGTGAAAAGCTTAACAGAACCTACAGGCACAACAGTGAACTCCACTTCATCTGAGATATGAAGCTGACTCTCCTCCAGGACCTCGCTGAAGTGAAAGAACATCCTTGCGTCTCGATCCACACACTTTATAAAACCAAAGCCATCACGTATAGCTGCAATCACACCCTAATACAGACAGACACATGTGACTCTCCTCCAGGACCTCGCTGAAGTGAAAGAACATCCTTGCGTCTCGATCCACACACTTTATAAAACCAAAGCCATCACGTATAGCTGCAATCACACCCTAATACAGACAGACACATGATTGATTACATACAGGTGCATCTCAAAAAATGTGAATATCGTTAACAAGTTACTTTAGCACTTTTGAGATTTTTATTAATGAAAAGTGCATTATAAATTGAATTCATTATTAAATGAAACAATCTATAATTACATAGATTCATTACAGAGTGACATATTTCAATGCTTTATTTCTTGTAAATTTGATAATTATGTCATACAGATAATAAAAAGTGTCTCAGAAAATTAGAATATTGTGATAAAAGTTCCATTTTGGAAACTCTTGCGCGCTATGCACAAACGAATCCAAGACATGAGAAATAAAGGTCTCGCTCCTCAAGTTAAGTCACTCCTGAACCAGAGACGACTTCAGAAGCGTCTTACCTGCTGAGGAGACAACTGGACTGTTGCTCAGTGGTCCAATGTCCTCGTTTCACATGAAAGTAAATGTTGCATGACAATCATGCAACAATCAGGACCCCAGAATTTGGAGGAAGAGTGGAGGCCCAGAATCCATGCTGCTTGAAGACCAGTGTGGTTTCCAGTCGAAGATGGTTTGGGTCCATGTCTTCTGCTGGTGTTGGTCCACAGGGTTTTCTGAAGTTCATAGACAGCGCAGCATCTACCAGGACATTTTAAGAGTTCTTCGTGCTTCCTTCTGCTGATGAGCTTTAAGAAGATGCTGATTTCATTTTCCGACAGGACTCGGCACCAGCCCGCACTGCCAACGGTACAAAAAGCTGGCTGGGGAATATTCTAATTTTCCGAGACACGGATTTTTAGTTGTTCATAATTTGTACGCCCCAATCATCAAAATTACAAGAAATTAAGGCGTGAAATGTTTCACTCTATGTCCAATGAGTCGATGCAATATATGAGTTTCACTTTCTGAAACGACGGACAAAAAAATAAAATAATAATAAAGCAACTTTTTCACAATATTCTTATTTTTGGAGATGTATCTGTAAATATTCACGTGACCTGCTGTGAGCATCCTGGTCATTTTAATCTTACAACACAAGATCGTAGCTCAGGACAACAAAAGATTTCTAACCATTTCACGGGTCTCCTTGGTGAAGTTGGTGGTGTCTGGGAGGACTTCAATGTTGGTGGCCCTCTCAAGTTTATCTCTGCGATCGGTGGAGATGTTGAATTGAATGTGGTCTCCCTCCAAAAGCGTCACCTTAGACTTTGTGTCCTTTTCTCCAAAAGGCAGTTCCTTATCTGTGAAACCAATCCTTGCACTGATTCGACCAGGCAGAGCGTCATTCTGTAAATTGGAAAGGATTAGTGAAGGCTGAAACAGTGTTCATTGTCAATCAGGTATGTAATCTACTTGCCTGATTTTTTGAAGGAACTTTGGGAATAACTTTCACAACAGTGCCTTCAAACTGCTCAATGCTGATGTCTTCAAAAATGACAGTTCCCTGGAGGAGCAGCCTCACATCTGTAGCTACTTCCTTGCCCTAAAGAACAATCCAGTACAAACAGGCATTTTGTGACATATCAAGGTAGGTAACCGCTGAGTCACGATTGTGGAGAGCTGGAAAAGTTTAACATTTACATTTCTGTCTTTGATGGTAAACTCAACATCATCTCCAGCCTGAAGAGCTTCCAGATCACCCTTAAACTCACTGTAGTGAAAAAAGATCTCCTTCACCACATCTGCCCTCTCAATAAAACCAAAGGCCTCCTGAAAAAAACAAAAACAAGGTGCAACAGTACAAACAAGATTGTCAACTTACTAAAATTAATAAATGTAAATACATTTGTTTAAGGTTTTAAATGAAAAATCTGTGACTCTACCTTTGTAGCACACACCACACCCTGGCACCTGGCCTGCTTCTTCTTCACTAGCTGTATATTGCGGGCACTCACGGCACCAGTACTGAAATACAAGCAAGACGTTATTGAACAATCAAGCACAAGTTGTCAAAGTCCAACATCCACCATTAGAGTCCCAAGTGCCTTTAACGGGTATTCACTGTAGTAGAATACGATGGTTCCGGTTTTTCCAAATTCCAGCTAAGCAAGTGAAAAAAAATAAAGTAGCATAACAAACCAGTTACAGGAACACCCAACACACAGCTGATGATTGCCAAAGGCTAATGAAGTCAAGAAAGAGACGAGCCTCGGGCTTGAGTATCTTCCTCATGGAGGAGTATGCTAATGAGGACAATTTCATTGGAAAAAGTTCAAGTGATTTAGAGGATATCTAAGATAACTTTTCTGCAAGCGATGAAGAACCAAGTGATGAAGAACCAAGTAGAACTGTTCAGTATTAAATATTGCTCAGCAAGGAGGGTCTGCTCCGTACACGTAGGTAAGGGGCAACTCTATGAAAAGCCTAATCCGTCCTGAACCTTCCCAGCTTGATAACACCGACTGGTGTGCTAGTATTTACAATAAAATAAAATGTTAAAAATAATCTAAGTTTAGGGAGCATTTGCTATTAAACCCTCTGGAGTCGATGGATGCACCAGCATCTTTTAAATCACTTGAGCAATTTCAGTTGCTGTAGTAGTAAACGCACAGTCGCTCAGACTGCATCTTAAAGGGGACCTCAGATGGGTTTTTTAAATTTTTATGGTATTTCTGTGGGCTATCCAGACCCTATTCCTTCAATTTAATGCACAAAATAATTCTTAGATAATCAATTATACCCTTTTTAATTCTGCCATTTTTAACTTTCGTTTTGAACGACCGGTTTCTGATACAAGTTCTGAAGTCCACGCCCTTCAACGATCTGTTTACGCCCTCTGTAACAGCCAGTATCTGTAATGTGTTGTTGTTTTAAAATTAGCTCTTTTTTTATTACTCATTTGACTTACTGTTAGTGCTAGCTTAAGATAACTTACCGAAACCCGTCTGAGCGCGCCGCAATTTGCTGCTCCTTTTAGCATGAGACCACCAGAATCCGATGCTAATGTTAGCTTGTTCCTCTTCCGGTGTTCGCCAGCTCCGCTCGTTTCACGCGGCGATTTTGGGAGTTATCGCTGTTCCAGTCAAGACAACACAAAGTTCACCAAGTGTCTCCCGTAAATTAATCCGTAAGGAGAAGGTCCTCGCTGCTGCGAGGCTTCAGTGAGGCTGTACAGTTGAAGCTCCGCTCCATCAAGCCAGAAGAGGGTCCCGTCGCAACCGGTCTCTACGCCGGGGGTATGCTCGTTTAATTTTTGCCGGCGGCGCGTTGGGAGAGATCGCAAATACACTAAAAATTGAACTAAAACATAAAAATAACAATTATACTTTATTTATAAAGCCATTTAAAAAACCACAGCTGCAACAAAGTGCTGTACACATGAAATTAATAACATATAAACAAAAGATGAGATGAAATCATGAAAAACAACAGTCATGTGTTTAATACAGAAGTGGGTTGAGCCTAACATGGGGTTGCTAGGTGAGGGGCTGGACTCAGGTTGGGGTGGGTTGTCCTCTCGCTTGTGACGTCACAAGCGAGATTGATTTCCAGTTTATTTCAAAAACGAAACCTATATTATCACAGTAAAATAAATCTACTTAGAGTAAATAAACCACTGGGTGCATTTTTTTGGCCTTAGGACTGTTTTTTTATGAAGTAAATACCCAAAGTTGAGTAAAAAAACATTAAAAAGTGAATTTTGAATGTGTGGTCCCCTTTAATTCATGTCAAAAAGTAAAGACTAACTATACACCCTTTTTTAATAGTGCCAAAAGGTCAAGTATAACCATAGTTATGATAAAGGATTCACGCAACATCTTTTTTCTGAAAATAAGTCATACAGGGAACCCTCGACTTACGAACGAGTTCCGGACCTAAGGACCGTTCCTATGTCCAAAATGACGTAAGTCAGATCCTATAAAAAATTAAAAATAAAAAAATATTTTTTTTTTGATAAATTAATACATGTGCAGTACTGTACAGTCACCAAGCACTTAGCCTATCCTAACACAGTTAAGGAGTGAGTTGAATTGTCTCCCTCCTCCCCAGCAGGCTCCATTCACATAAAGGGAGCTACTTTCACTTTATGTGAAAGGGAGACAATTCAACTCACTCCATCTTTAAAAACTGTGTTAGGATAGGCTAAGTGCTTGGTGACTGTACAGTACTGTACATGTATTCATTTATAAAAATTAAAAAAAATTTTTTTACAGTGCATTCAGTAAGTCCGAGTTGCCGTAGGTCGGGGGTTCCCTTTTGAAGCGCTGCAGCAAATAAAACACCCCAATCCCCCCTCGACTATTACCTCTTCACCCCCAACAAATTAACACCCCTTCACCTCTTTTCTGAGTGAAGCCCAAAGTTATTTGGAAGAAGTAAAATACATGAAAGTTGTTTAAGGGAGTTCGGCGGGCAATAGCGACTCAGTGAGCGAGTGAAGAGGATGGAACCACGCAGTCACAATATTGTCAGACGCTCAAAGATAAAGACGGAGAAAAACAGATTCTGATGACGGAGATTTCTACAGAACTGTGCTACACACAGACTCAGCGTTTTGTTCCTGCCACTAGTATTCTTGCCAGAAATAATTGGTGTGCATTATAAATCTGTCTCGCATGAGCTGTGATGACGTCACAGCTCATATCAGCCTCTCGGCTGTTGCCAATTACTGGCCGAAGCCAGTCTTTGAATCTGGCGTCCTCTAACCAGAGGTCTGAAAACTTACATTTCCCCGTGACTGTTCTGGAAGCTCTGACTGCCCTCGGAAGGTCGTAGGCGCGAACGTACACGTACCGATGTAATTGATTTAGCTTAGGTCCTACTCGAACATAAAATGAGAAAAGATGAATGAATTCACAAGAATTTTTTAGCCGATAGAACGGTAAAAATTTTGTTGTGTAGGTTTTTAAAAAATTAATACCTTGTCAGATAACGTTTATTACTTTTTAATGGCTGTAATTTGTGTCAATTTTATTTACTACCTTTTAATACCTTTTACAACCCTGCGGATACCCCGATACTATGGAAGTGAAGGGCTATTTCCAAAGCACCATCTTGAAAACTCATAACTCACTCCATTCATTTTAAAACAAGTTTGCTTTACTTTTCAACATTTGCCACAGCATATAGGCGTTTATTTTTATTTCTCATATTTTACTGGATATGCAATATGAAAAAATGGTGGGTGTTGGACTTTTAAGATTATACTGCCATTGTGTTGAGACTTACAGCTTGTTAGTTTCCATATAAAAGCAGACTTTGTCACCTGTCTCCAGGTGGGAATTAACATCAACATCATCGGGAGTGTAAGTAAGATAAAACACTTCCTGCAGAAAGTAACAAGCAAACTTTATGACTTAAGAGACTGGAGAAAAAACAAACAAAAATCACATGAAAAGTATAAATGAACGTATAACATTTAGAATAACAAATTACAGTATACAGTGGAAGTGTATCTGAGCAGCCCTTTAGACGCCCATTTCTTACCCCATTTCTTTCGTAACAAACACTGCCGGTGGGCGCCTGACCAGGAGCAGACTTTCCATCCAAATGCATGGGAATTGATGAGACAACCTGCAGTAAAGGTAGAATATTTCAGGTCACCGGTAACACAGCTGTATCAGATTTAGCAAAATATTCACTTAATTTCCATGACTTTTATGAACAGGTAATGAATGAAATGATTGTTTTTAGACGAAATAGAAACTCACCCAGTGATATGTATATTGGCTGTTCTTAAACATAATACGAACACTAACGGATGTTTTGTTTGTTGATCAGTATGTTTAGGATTGAATAAATCAGAATGCATGCTGGTTTGAAGAGTCACAGTGAGCCCAACATTTTAGTTTGACTGGTATAAATTACATTTTAGGATTAATACAGCAATGATTGAATTGAATTACATGTCTGGTCTCAATCAACTCTGCTGAAATTACTGATCAGTCTAAATAAAATGGGCTCAAAGCTGTGTAACACACCTTTATTCTCATGATTAGTTTTTAGGCTGGAAACTACAAAACACACACTGATCACTTGACCAAATCTGTCCAGTCAATAAAGTCTAGACAAATTTAATGTAAAGTCATGCGGGACTAAAGTGGAAACAATTTTTGGTGGTAGTGGGTAATTTGAGTAAAACTGACAAACAAGGACATAACCAAAAATAAAGTGGTGTTCCTTAACTGGATGAATATAACCATGCAGCACAGTAAAGGGATAGACGTGCAGGTCTGGTGGCCCCACCTGGCCCGATATGCGCTCCTCTGGCAGCACTTCTGGCTTTATCTTTAGCAGCTTCACTGCTATGGGCTTGCCAGTGCGCCTGTCAGAGGATACCTCAAACTCTACATCATCTGGTGAGAAAAAAAATAAAATAAATTTAGAAACTAATTTAAAGTACCGGTAAAAGGCAATTCCATCTTGAATGGAGAAATTTTGTTTGAAAAGCTTTAGTTTTTTTACTCTAAAAGAACCTCATACCCCCGATTTTAAGCTCCTGAAGGTTGCCGTTGTACTGGGAGCAATGGAAGAAAAGACGAGCCTGACGTTCGGAGCATTGGATGAACCCATATGAAGCCAAGAGCTTCTCCACCACCCCAGTCTCTCTAAGGCTAGATTCTGAGCCATTTGCAAATGCAGTGTGTCCATTGTTATGGAGCATGCCTGGGTCGAAACTCATCTGGAGAAAAGCAGAAAAGTTTAAAATACATACAATAAATGGGAATAAAAATGAAACAAAACACAAAAAAATAACTAAATAAAACAGGCAGGAAATAGTTCAATGCATTCTAAAGCAAAATTAAAAATCAAATAAAAAATAAAACATGCAACTGCTGCAAAATTCAGAGGGTGTGGCAAAAAAATAAATAATCTAAGGCACATTAGTCTTGTCATCAACAGCAAGCGCAACAAATTCAGTATTTCAAATCCACGAACAAACAATGTGTCCCTTTATGGTTAAGTCGTGTGAAAAACCCAAATATGCTCTGAAATGATGAAAAATCTTAAAAGCACCTTGGTACTGACAAAATGAGGATATGTGCAATTCTTGTTATGTAAACTGACTTTATAAGCATCTACAACCAGCCGATTAAACGGGAATATAATTTGAGACTATGAAAAATCTTGTATTTGTAAATATATTTTACCTCCAGACCCAGTAACCATGCAGTTAGCAAAAATCAAACAACAAGTTAGAGCTCCCAGAGCCAGTTTGGACACAACTAAAAATGTAATCTTACTGATCTCTGATACAAGGGAGTCCGCTTGTATTTTTTACTTCCTGGATTAGGGCGGCATGAGACCGAAGAGGAACGGGGTATAGGAACGGGACACGTAGAAGAATCTGTGGCTGTGCCAGTGTTGCGGGCAACAGGGGGTTCAGACGAGCCCCTTTCCATTTTTGACACAGAGGACATGGCTGGGACAGGCTGTTGGAAAAGGTAACAGCTTTAAAGGAGCCTTTTAGCTCACTTAACCCTTTAAAATATATAAATAAAATCTTAATAGATGTTTTTGTGGAATAAATTTGCAAAGCACTGCCCAACAGCTATATTTTTCTAAATTTAGGTATCTTTTATACACCAAATATACAATATTCCAGCTATAGTAAACATATTTATGTTTAATGATCAATATTTTAATTGCAACCACCAATATATATAAAAAAAAAACTTATTGAAATTACTTTTTAAATATAAAACCCAAAATCCAAATGGTTGCTCTGAAAAATGGGCACACAACCATGTTCTACAGGTATACTGTATTTTCCGGTGTATAGGTCGCACCTTTTTATGGTTTTTTCAAGGCCTGCGACCTATACACCAGTGCAACCTATATATGGCTTGTTATCACTTTCGGCGAAACAAATTTTTAAATCCAGCTCATTTCACAATTACGTTCAGTTATTAAGGAAAAGTTCAGCTCAGAAATATATTTGCTATAATTTTTATCAAACAAATAATTGTTTTTAAGTGTTAAGCTTCTTAAAAGCCTAGCTGTGCGCTCCTGTGGCAGACATTTGCAGCAGAGCTAAACATAGGTGCGACCTATACACCGGTGTGACCTATCTAGGGATTTTTCCAATCTATTGGTGATTGGACAATGCGACCTATACACAGGTGCGACCTATACACCAGAAAATACTGTAACTCTTTAGCACCACAATAAGTTGTACATTCAAACAAAAACCATCTACAGAAAGAAAAAACTAAAGTCAGATTCTTGGCACAGGCATTTGAGATGGTGATTTAGGAACAATGTTGCAAATGTTCCCCAAATAAAATAAGACTACTGAAGATGAAAAATCGAAAGATGCATAGAGCGTTCAAACAGCAGTACATCTACAAGTGGACAGAGCTAGAGATGGATTATGGTGCATGAGGGGGATCCCAGAGCAGCCTCTCTTGTTAGATCCTGTTTTGAACTCTTACACAATAAAAACGTTTCACAAAACAACACAAATGAAGGCAGGAAGTGTTAAATTTTGGATCCAATCTGGCAAGTAAACCAAAAGAAGCAATAAAAAATTAACTTTGTGCCGACAAGTGAATACTGTATTCTAGGTAATAATTTCCATTTCTCAAACCAATGCAAGTTTGGCTTGTATTTCTGCTATGTGATACAAGCTAAAGCAAATAAAATGTACTTTCAAAATTATTTGCCTCTTTAGACTGTGAAGAAAGGCAGACAAAACATGGAGATAAGAAAAATAAAAGCTCTCCAGATTAAAAATGCCAAATTTCCAGAAATCTTGTTACTGGAACACCCCTTACTCAGCAACAACAGAACTGAGTAGAGGCTAGTCTCGGGAGCCCGTAAGGATGGAGATTAGGCCATTCATAGCAAAGATGCAGGGCAAGGTGGGTGGATGGGTGCTCGATGGGGTGGGACTTTCAAATTATTATTATTATTATTTTTTTAATGACGGGAAGGAAAAACTTACAGATCGACCATATGGCGACAGGCTGAGTCCGACAGGGGAGGTACTGCTCAGGTCAGCACTAACAAACGCGGTAGGTGGTGACGCAGGCAAGGTAAACTCAACAAAGCCTTTCCAGGGACTGCCCATATTTTCCCATAAACTCGAGCCAACCTTGATTACTTGTTAGAATTTTTGACGACAAGAAAAATTCAGTAACCACCCAGTGATACACCGGCGGACGTCTGCAAGGGTGAAGAGAGGAACAAACATAATGTAATGAAGATAGGACAGCCAGTGTGGCAAGTGTCAAACAAAAAGGGAAAAATAAAGCTGTGGCCTTCAATTTGAAGGGAAGTTGGGAAGGCAAAACTTTAGAGGAAGGCAATCCAATCATTATTCAATGAAATATTGGAGTCAATATCAAATTCTCCATGTGAATTTTTATTAAATTACCGTATTTGCAGTGCAACATTTTAAAATGTATCATCCGCGTGGGCGTGGTTTCAGCACAGTACTGCACCCGTGTCCTGCCCAGTTAAGAACTGCGGTAAAGTGAGGATGTTCGCGAATGCTGGCAGCCTAATTGGAGTTCTCCAGCTCTACTCATTTGAACCTCCAGAGCCAGACAGTGACCACTGTGACGGTCGGCATCGTTCTTCACAGCCTGAGCTGTGTGTGGAGAGGCAGACAGGTGCAGCAGAGATCCAGTGAGTAAACCTGCTCTGTTTTTATCTGAGTTCTGGCTGTAACACCAGCTCATTTTTCCAAGAGTTACGCTGTTTTTAGTGCACAAACAACTCTGGTTTTGTTTTTAAAGTTGAGGACACAACTATAATTCATAACTCCGCTGTTATGTGTTTAATAATAAGCGCTATTTTAGAAGATGAGCGGACTCGCTGCACCCGGTCCGACCCGGTCACATCGCATGCGGGGTCTGTGTTGGTGATTAAAATATAGAGTAATCACGTTGATAACTAAGTATGCAATGGACCTGTCGCATTTTCTTAGCAAAAAAGGAGCTATAGCTATTGCTATCTGATGCTATCTGCGATTCGCGAGTGAACGGCTCCACCGAGGCAAGAACTAATTTATACGGCTGGAGCTGCAGGGGGTGGGGCTTTAGACCGCGTGACGAAACGCAGTCACATTTAAAACACGCCCAAAAAATCCTGAAACAGAAATATCGTTATACACAGTTTGATCTATAACTCCAAAATTAATTGAGCTACAATTTTGAGACTTTTTACTCATTTACAAGATTACAATTATGACATTTATAATGTTTATTGAAGAAAATATTGAAATTCACTTTACACTGTCTTTAAGCTTTACGACTCAAAACTATGTACTGTACCCGATAAATAGATTTGCCAGCAGCGAAAAACTGTCAATTTCAAAGGAAATTATCGGGGTCATAAGACAAAAGGATTATTTCAGAAGACATTTCGTTAAGCTCAGGAGCACGTCTTCTATAAAGTCAGCTAAGAAATATATTTTTAAGCGTTTATTTAGCTAAATTTAAAGAAACAAAGCGTCCGGTCCGAGCCGCCTGCCTAAAATTCGGCGAAGTTTTTTTTTTTAAATCCAGCTGATTTGAACATTTCGTTAAGCTCAGGAGCACGTCTGCTATAAAGTCAGCTAAGAAATATATTTTTCTCGCAAAGAAATAATTGTTTTTACCGTGTTTCCTTGTGAAGTTCTTTGTACTCGCTCGCTTCTGTCGCCGCCATTTTAAGCAGGGCAAATGAGGCGCTGACGCGTCGCGTGGCGATGACGCGTATTAAACACCGAAGCGTATTGTGTACATTTTTTTCTTGTTTATTGTTATTAATTGGACAAAGCGTATTAAACACCGGTGCGTATTTTACAACGGCGAATACGGTACTAAAAAAAATTAAAAATGACAAAAACATTTAATAAAAAAAAGTAGATTGGGAAGCTAATGCCGTTTTTATACTGCAACTGCTACAGTATATACGTCGTACTCATATTTTTCACTGCAGCCTGCATTCATTTCAACTTATTTTGCTAGCACGAGTGACGCTTGTTTACTTTAATAAGAATTTCTGCACTACTGTCACAAATTGCTGCAGGAGACCCAACCAATTTAAGTATGTTTAACAGTCTGCTTCTTAAACCAAGTACTGTACTGTATACTTAAAAGTAGCATCTCAATGATTTACAACTGATTAAAGACCAGCTGGTGAAAAAATAAAAATCCTCCAAAATTTGGGGAAAATTGACTGATTTTTCAGCTGGGTGTTTGTGACAAGTCTACAGAGCCGTAAAAGTCACAGCCTATTTTTGTGTGCACAACTTGCAAACCTGAATTTATGTCATGAACATGATTTTGTTTTCCACCTTTTTTGCACCCACCTTGAAAACCACCAGTCCCCACGTTTATAATTTAACCAGGAGTACAGTTTTGAAATAAGAATAAGCAGATTTGGACCAGTTTTTTTTAGTAATTAATGTTTACCAGTGTGGTTTTTAGACCCAGGCATTTGCCTCTGATGGTTTATGACAGAAGTAACCTGTCGAGACTGGTCAAAATTCAGATAGGTTGAGATGCACACAAAGACTGTGACCATTTCAAGAGAAAAGTTTGTCAAACAAATTTCTTGAACATGGTCAAAACTCAAAAGGCTGCATGCCTGTGATGCGTGAGGACGTTGAGAAACCTGGAAAGTTTTAGACCTATTCAGAAGACCATCTCATAAATACTGTACACAAAAAACCTGCAGCCCAGTGAAATACCACAAACAAAAGGCTTAAATGTTTTAAACATGGCAGAGTGATTAAGCAATTGAGACTCACCTTTACTGGTTGACTTTATATCTTTCAATTCTCTGGATCTTGACGACTTTGTAGACCTCTTCACTCACTCACACACACAAAGTTTAACACACTCACTCCGAACAGGTTTCTCACACAAGTTTTAAATGGTTGCATAAAGTAGAAAAAAGAAATTGGGAGAAATCTAGCACACAAGAAGGCAATTGCAGTTGCAGTAACACTGCTTAAAAAATTACAAAGAAAACAGAGGGGGGAGAAAATGGGGGAGATGGGAGGGAACAATGGAAGGGAACTAGCAGATAGCAGCCCACTCTACACCCTGGTGGTGAGTCGGCAGCGTAGTAAGGATGAGGAGGGCTAGGAGCAGCGTTGGGACGTGTGCTTTGACAAAGCTGTTGAGTAGGCACAAACTTCTGGTTTCAGATCAGTTATCTTCTCAGAATATGCTTGGGCGTGCGATTGCTTCTCCTTTCTCTTGTTTCGGTTGGGCAGATACGTGTTGTTCTTTGGTTGTTTCAGGATTTGGTTTCTCGTGTTTAAAATCCTCGAAGTGATCCTTTTCCTCCCGCGTGTTGTCAGAAGTTGCAAATTTGGTTCGGGAGGTTTGTCTTCAGTTCCTTTGTTGTGATCTGAACTTGAAGCAGTTGCGGATGGTACAAAAATTCAGTTCGGCTTCACTTCATACTGTTGGGAGGGAAAAGGCAGAACTGGTTAGAGAAAAGAGCCCACTGCTATGACTTTATACCCAATTAAAAAACTCAATAAAATAAATTTTCTAAAAATGTTTGGGGGGGGGGAGAATGTCAGGAAGCATAAAAGTAGTCATGAGACTTAATTCAAGTAATGTGCTATATAAATAAATCTGACTTGACTAATAACATTTAAAGCAACATTATGAAATAAGGCCCTCAGTTTTGTCAATCAGCCTTTAACTTTTTAAAGACCAGAGTTCAGATGATGCAAAGGTGGGAACCAAAGAGAAACCTGGTTTATCATGTGTATCGTACATATTTGTTTCGTTAGAAACACAGAAATCCAGCATGTAGAATGTTGTTGACCCAAATACCCTGCTCCGTAAACAAGCAGGCCCAGCCCTCCTGACACATGATATGCTGCTGTGGCTGTGTTGCAATGACTCAGTCCCACATCCTCGAAAGGCCACAACGAAAAGTTTCTAGCCTCAGCCAAGTTTTAAAAACTGGGAACTTTTTGGAAATCTATCTCATTAATGCACAAACAAAGACGGAATGATGCCTGCATATCACGTGTTGCGCAATAACTACAGTATTTTCATGTGCAGATGGTTTGCAAGTGTGACAAAGGTTACATGCCATAAACAGAGTTGTTTTTCTTCCCCCCCCCCCCATTAAAAGTAGCCTCAGATAAGATAAAATTCTCAAAGCAGAAAAAGATTGCACACACTCAGCTTTCTAATCAGTACACAAAAATATTGCTCAACTTAATTGTAAAATAAAAAAATAACGACCATTGAAAATCTTGGTTAAACAACAATGTCCCCGATTATGTCCTGAAAAAAAAAATGAAAAAAAAAAAAAGACGGGTCAAACACGTGACTTCCTGGCAATCCGCTATTCTCATCTGAAACATGAGCCAACACGTTGAAAAAGTATATTGTGTTTTCAAATATGCAAATATTGCTCATCTTTAATAATTCATTCTTTTCTTCAGACGAACTATTGATAATAAATCTAATTATTGTTTTGGCAAAATATTATATGCTGTACACAAAATGAAGTGGAATGAAAAAATACCCTCTTTTAATAATTTTAAAGCAACTGACCAAAAAAAAATATTGCCTCTATTGATAAGCTTAATTTTAAGCTTAATTTCAACAATAAAAAATTTATAAGAACAAAAACTCTTGTTCATAAATGTTAATTTTACCCCATAAGCAGACCCTTTACCCCATAAGCAGACCCCTTTGTCGTTTTGTTTTGTTTTTCCCTTTGTATTGTATTTATTGTTTTTTTTTTTGGTTTCAGACCCTCTGCTATTTATACTTGAATTTATTGTTGAGATAGTTGCATTTATATTTGATTAAGAAATGTTAGGTCTAGTTTAATAGGATCTGTGATAGTTATGCATCTTTGTGTGTGTGTGTGTGTGTGTGTGTTTTGTTGCTTTTGGTTTGAAAGATCTTTGTAATGTTATTTGGTTGAAATAAAGTTTTACACTAAAAAAAAGAGCCAACACGTTGCTATGTGCATCATAGCAATGTCCCAATTTCAACAAAAATAATAAATAAATAAACATGATAAAATTCAGAAATGTGAAAACTATCAACCATGAATCCCACATACTCTCTACTGAGTAAACAAACGCAGCAAGAGAGAAATCCTATCGTCTTGGCCTAATTTAGGATCTGTTAAGTTCTTAACTCTTCAGTGTTAGCTACTCCAGAGGGAGGGGGAAACACTAACAACGCCATATTGTGAGCTTTTAAGACGTATTAAGCTTAGGATATAGTTGACGCGTCGCATAGGGCGCGAGGGTGCGCGCGCGAAAAGTGACGCAATCGCATAGTCCCCGCCCCCGCGCTTTGGCCAGCGCGTTGGTTTCGCGCGTGGTCGTGCACCTCCCAGATTTTGAAGCTCCGCAAGCCTAGCGCGCGCACCAAATTGATTGACAGGTCGGGTAGGGACCTCACCGACAGCCTTCACGCCAGAGCCTGCAGCTGTCTGCGCCGCTGTGGTCGTGGAAACGGCGTCGCGACGCATGGAGGAATGTTTTTTATGTGATACAAAGTATTAAATTCCCCGAGCGAGCAGAAAGCCATTTGTTTTGTTGTGTGATTTCAAACAGTTCTTCTTCTACGGTAGATTTCTTCTTCTACACCCTTTCTTGCAACATATGCACAGGTTTTAGAGAGTACTGCCACCTGCTGGTCAGTAAAAGAACAGCACTTTGCCATGCGCTGCCGTGCTACACTATAAACGCATGAAGCCGCACGGCACAGTGCGCGCGCAGCACGCGCGCTCCAGCTTGCGGACCAAAGCGCGACTATATCCGAGCCTTAAGCTTATGCTACTTCCCCACCGCACGCATCTCGCGCAGCCGAAACAGCCATTTTACATTGAAGTCTATGGGGACGCGAATCTTGGAGCAGCGGGTCGTGTCGCGGCGCATCCACAGCATGCAAGCAGCGCGAAAGTGAGCAGCAGCTGTTTTCTACTCCAGCATCGCATCCGAGCAGCGACTGTGCTGCTCGGATGCCTTGCTGTGGAAGCACGCCATTCCATGCTTCCACAGCTAGATTCAGCTCGCTGCCCAGCAGCAAACAATCAGGACCAATCAGGAGAGACTCTGCCATGTGATCACGCCACGACGACGGGACGGAATTAGGTGGGCACCGTGCGAAACGTTTAACAGATGAAAAAAATCCCGCGGTAAACATGAAGGAGAAACTTACAGCAGGTCGTCAAACTGGGCGCGGGTGACACGGAAGTACAGCTGAAAGCGCTCCTCGTCTGCGCGCAGCTCTTGGATCATCAGATGGTGAAATTCACTGAATTCATGACGCCTCTCATGTGGGGTGAATCCAGAATCGTCGTTGTGCACGGCGTCTGCGTGTTGCTGCTTTGTAGATTAAGTACAACAAGGCAATTCTTCGTATTGCGTCTGCCACTTTTCTGAGACCGGAAATAAACAAACACCGGAGCGGAAGAGGACCAACACGCTCCTCCCACTGCAGACGCGTTAGATGAGGACAGTCATCTGTTGACAAGCAGCCAGTACAGTGCATTTGGAGATTTTTGGAAGCGCAATCTGCTTTAGGTGAGGATGAGGCATTAGGATATAGTTGACGCGTCGCATAGGGCGCGAGGGTGCGCGCGCGAAAAGTGACGCAATCGCATATTCCCCGCCCCCGCGCTTTGGCCAGCGCGTTGGTTTCGCGCGTGGTCGTGCACCTCCCAGATTTTGAAGCTCCGCAAGCCTAGCGCGCGCACCAAATTGATTGACAGGTCGGGTAGGGACCTCACCGACAGCCTTCACGCCAGAGCCTGCAGCTGTCTGCGCCGCTGTGGTCGTGGAAACGGCGTCGCGACGCATGGAGGAATGTTTTTTATGTGATACAAAGTATTAAATTCCCCGAGCGAGCAGAAAGCCATTTGTTTTGTTGTGTGATTTCAAACAGTTCTTCTTCTACGGTAGATTTCTTCTTCTACACCCTTTCTTGCAACATATGCACAGGTTTTAGAGAGTACTGCCACCTGCTGGTCAGTAAAAGAACAGCACTTTGCCATGCGCTGCCGTGCTACACTATAAACGCATGAAGCCGCACGGCACAGTGCGCGCGCAGCACGCGCGCTCCAGCTTGCGGACCAAAGCGCGACTATATCCGAGCCTTTTAGCTTCTTCTTTTTGTTTGCGCAACCCGTCGTGATAAAATAAACCAATTTCGATTATGTGGAAAAGATAACCCATATCAGATTGATAGCTAAACTTATTTAAGGCTTGGTGCTTATTACAGATAGCATAAAACATGCTGCCCATTTAAAAACAATAAATTGGGAGAGTGACGTTCCTCGGCGATGTTTGACAAAAAGCCGAGATAGAAACAAGACAACTAGAAAGATAGACTAATTAGATGACCCGGAACAATTATATCCTTATAACTAATCAACAGCTAACGTAAAACACAAAAATGTGCTTTAATTTTCTCATACGCAGCGAAGAAATAGAGCAAAAAAACGTTATTAGGAGGAGCTAGCTAGCGGCGCTAAGATTAGAAAACAAAGAAACTACGTGCAGGGCTTTAAGTTCCGCGTAGGTCTCTTATGATGCTATAATCTAGAAAAGTGGCGTGTCTGTAGCACGTTGGGTGCATTTCAGTTACAACAAAATGAGCTCGTTGACCGTTACAAACGTCGCTCGGTCATTTGTCGCGTTTAGCTTGTTAGCTAGAGCACGCGCTGATGCCTAAAAAAAAAGGAAAAACACGGCGCCCCCACCCAGGCCCCGACTTCTACGTGACACCAAGCGCGATAATCCACTCACTTGGACAAATTTACCGTTTAATACGAAGTAAACTGTTGTTATACGTTCATATGTTTATTTTTCATGATTTAACAAAAAAGCGAAATTTGTAAAAACTCACCCCAACAGCTTTAGCACTGTTCCAGCGCCGCGTGAAGCAGCACGGCACATAACGTAGTGATTTGGGAGACAGCTCCCGCGATATTTGACAAGAACGTTTGTTGGGAAGTCGCGCAATGGCTTTTGGGGAATGTAGTTAAAGGAGCTGTATGTAACTTTTCTAACAATATATTTTAAACATATTTCTTCACTCTGTCACTACCTCCTGACATACTGATTTTAGACAAGTAATCTCTGAAAAAAACTATTGTCCCCTTGCTTCTCTAAAAGCATTTCTAAAAAGCCACAGTGACCCACCGTTAACCAGCCAATAAAAACAGAGTTTGTAACCAGCCAATAAAAACAGAGCTTGAATTTGAATCAGCCAATAAAAACAGAGCTTGAATTTGAATTTCAGCAGAGCAAGGGGTAACAGAGCCATATATGGCTCTGAGGGGGAGGGACCAGAAACGTGTCTCTGTTCAAAATTTTCCTAAGTTCCAGCGTGTTCCAGAAATTACATACTGAACCTTTAAGTCTGAGTTGGTGCTGTGAATAATTATATTATTATTATATAATATTATACATATTTATGGGGCGCTGTGGCTGAGTGGTCATTCATGCAACCTTTATAGGCAGGTTAATCTCATTGAGCTCACTGAAAACAAAAGGTCGGCGGCTAGAGCGTCTTTATAAAAAATCCGGTCTCACAATTCACAAGGAACTTTATGCAAACCACATCATCCAGTACAAGAACAGTATTTCTCAAGCCAAATCCAGCTACTTCTCAGACATCATCAGTTCTAATGTTGGTAATTCAAAAACATTGTTCTCTCTCCTTCACCGTTCTGTCTCATCTCCTAACTCCCTGCCCTCTCACATGGTTTCCACAGAATTTTGCAACTCCATTATGTCATATTTCAATGAAAAGATTATTTCAATTCATAAACACCTTGGACCAAATACTGCCCCCAGCATCCTTGTTGAACTCCCCCCTCCCTCCCTCCCTTTCTCTGTCTTCTCCCTCCCCCCTGCTGATAACATTGCAGACATTATCAGCAAGTCCAAGTCCTCATCCTGTCAACTTGACCCATTCCCCACAGTTCTTGTTAAATCCTGTCTCCCGTCTCTGCTCCCTATCATCACTAATATCATCCACTCCTCCCTAACCTCTGGCACTGTTCCCACAGCCTTCAAATCTGCTGCCATCACCCCCATCATCAAGAAACCAGGTCTTGACTTCACCAACTTCAGTAATCTTCGTCCGATCTCCAATCTGCCCTTCATCTCCAAGATCCTTGAAAAAACTGTTGCTAGTCAACTTCACTCTCACCTGTCCAACAACAACATTTATGAAGAGTTTCAATCTGGATTTCGCCCCCACCATAGCACCGAAACAGCCCTAGTAAAAATCACTAACGACCTTCTTCTTGCTGCTGACTCTGGTCTTCTGTCCATCCTCATTCTTCTTGATCTAAGTTCTGCCTTCGACACCATCTGTCATTCTATCCTCCTCAACAGACTAACCTCCATTGGCATCTCAGGTACCCCGTTAGACTGGTTCACCTCCTATCTCTCTGACCGCACTCAATTCATTCAGCTTAAATCCTTCCGTTCCCAGTCTTCCCCTGTCTCCACGGGTGTCCCCCAAGGCTCTGTCCTCGGACCCCTCCTCTTCATCATTTACCTCCTTCCTCTAGGCCACATCTTCCGCAAACACGGCATCCATTTCCACTGCTATGCTGATGACACGCAGCTCTACTTGTCATCAAAACCAAACTCCACCCACCCACCCTCCATCCTCACCGACTGTCTCAACGAGCTAAATCACTGGTTTTCTAACAATTTCCTTCAACTAAACAGCAACAAAACAGAAGTCATTCTCGTCGGTACCAAAAACTCTATTTCAAAATCAGAACATCTTCTCGTCCCCCTTAACAACTCTCTGCTATCCCCCTCCCCTCAGGTCAAGAGCCTCGGTGTCATCCTCGACACCACTCTCTCCTTCACTTCACACATCAACAATATTACTCGGTCTGCCTATTTCCACCTCCGTAATATTAACCGTCTCCGTCCTTCTCTCACGCCCCGCTCCACAGCCATCCTGGTGCACAGTCTTGTGACTTCCCGTATTGACTACTGCAACTCCCTTCTCTACGGCCTCCCCAACAAATCTCTCCACAAGTTACAGATGGTCCAGAACTCAGCTGCCCGTGTCATCACTCAAACCTCCTACTATGATCACATCACTCCTGTCCTGCAGCAGCTCCACTGGCTCCCGGTTAAATCACGCATCATCTTCAAAATTCTACTTCTCACGTTCAAATCTATCCACAACCTTGCCCCTCCTTATCTATCTGACCTCCTACAAATCTCCATCCCATCACGCTCTCTCAGGTCCTCCTCTTCACTACATCTCCATGTACCCTCTGCCCGCCTCTCCACCATGGGGAGCAGGGCCTTCACCTGCTCTGCCCCTCACCTCTGGAACGCTCTACCGCCCGACCTTCGAAACACCACCTCCCTTTCTCTGTTCAAGACTGCCCTGAAAACACATCTCTTTAGACTAGCTTATCATTAACTTTACTAAATGTATTTTTATCTTCCATTTTATATCCTTTATGTATTTTATATTTCAATTTGTCGCTGATAATGTTTGCTCTGTATTCACTGTGTTGGTTTGTTAAGTGTCCTTGGGTGTCATGAAAGGCGCTTTTAAATAAAATGATTATTATTATTATATTATTATTATTGAGCCTCGGGGACTCGTTTACAAGAGAGACCTGTCTACAAACTAAACAATGATGACAACAACAACAACAGTAGATTTTCCTTGAACAATCAACAATAGACAAACAGAAGAGAGAAATACAGTTTTTTTTAAAGGGGACCACATATAGGTCTTTAAATTTTTTATGTTATGTCTGTGTGCTATCTTGACAAATTAATTCATTTTAATACACAAAATAATTCTTAGATAATCAATTATACCCTTTTTAATTCTGCCATTTTTAACTTTCGTTTTGAACGACCGGTTTCTGATACTGAGTTCTGAAGTCCACGCCCTTCAAAGATCTGTTTACGCCCTCTGTAACAGCCAGTATCTGTAATGTGTTGTTGTTTTAAAATTAGCTCTTTTTTTATTACTCATTTGACTTACTGTTAGTGCTAGCTTAAGATAACTTACCGAAACCCGTCTGAGCGCGCCGCAATTTGCTGCTCCTTTTAGCATTAGACCACCCGAATCCGATGCTAATGTTAGCTTGTTCCTCTTCCGGTGTTCGCCAGCTCCGCTCGTTGCACGCGGCGATTTTGGGAGTTATCGCTGTTCCAGTCAAGACACACACAAAGTTCACCAAGTGTCTCCCGTAAATTAATCCGTAAGGAGAAGGTCCTCGCTGCTGCGAGGCTGCTGCGAGGCTGTACAGTTGAAGCTCCGCTCCATCCGCCAGAAGAGGGTCCCGTTGCCGCCGGTCCCTACGCCGGGGGTCTGCTCGTTTTATTTCTGCCGGCTGCGCGTTGGGAGCGATCGCAAATACACTAAAAATTGAACTAAAACATAAAAATAACAATTATACTTTATTTATAAAGCCATTTAAAAAAAACACAGCTGCAACAAAGTGCTGTACACATGAAATTAAGAACATATAAACAAAAGATGAGATGAAATCATGAAAAACAACAGTCATGTGTTTAATACAGAAGTGGGTTGAGCCTAGGTGAGGGGCTGGACTCAGGTTGGGGTGGGTTGTGGCTGCGGTTTGTGACGTCACAAACCGCAGGAAGTGAGGAACGAACCGTTTGTATCACAGACAAATAAATCTACTTAGAGTAAATAAACCACTGGGTGCATTTCTTTGGCCTTAGGACTGTTTTTTTATGAAGTACATACCCAAAGTTGAGTAAAAAAAACATTAAAAAGTGAATTTTGCATGTGTGGTCCCCTTTAAACAAGTTAAAACAAAGATATCAAAGTAGCAAAACAGACAGATTATAAGGTAGATGTAGAAAATCAAAAACAGGAACATGTCTGCATTGGTTTTTGCCAGGATTCCAACAGATTCTTAAAGCCATTTAGAGAGGTCAAGGCCGAGAGCTTCAGATCTTTTTGTAAGATATTCCAGGAAGCAGGAGCGGAGTAGGAGAAGGCCCTTTTGCCAAGTTCAGTTCTCGGAACACTGCAGGTAATCATGTCCTGAGAGCGCACGCTGTAGCTGCACTCACGCAAAGACATGTAGGAGGAGATGTATGAAGGCAGCAGACCAAGAAGTGATTTAAAGATGAAAATGTACCAGTGGAAGAGTCTGCGTGAAGTTAATGATGTCCAGTTAACCAGTGAATACAGGGTGCAGTGGTGGGTATGATAAGCCAGTTATGAATCTTAGTGCACCATGATAGACAGCATCCAACATCTGCAGGGTGCTTGTAGGAGCATTCATGTAGATAATGTCACCATAATCAATGGAGGGAAGGAAAGTCACAGATAGGTGTTTCCTAGCATTCAGTGTTAGGCATGATCTGTTTCTGAAAAAGAAACCCAGTTTAACTTTCAGTTTCTTTGTTTTCCACATTGAGTTTAAAAGAGAGGTCAGAGCATCTTCTAATGAAAGAGTTGGGAGTTCGATTCCTCCAGAAGTAACATGTCGAAGTGTCCCTGGGTAAGACATTGAACCCCTCATATAGCCCCTGATTTGTGTCTTAATCTTTGTACATAGTAGAGTGCTGTATGAATGGGTAAATGAGGCACATACAGATTGTGAAGAGATTTAAGTGTGTTGATCAGACAGAAAAGTGCTATATAAGTACAATCCATTTGCCATTTTACATTTTCAATCAATTAAAATACCTTCTTGCCTTTTTGACGATGTCCTTATATTTCAACAAAACAGAACCCGTTCAGAAGACCAGACTCAACATAGACTTTTGGACAATCTTTCTTCCTTTTTAATTGGCCAGTTTTTTCACAGATTTTTATTACCGGTACCAGCAATTTCAGTCCAATAACTAGCCATTTATAAAGAAATGTTTTGTTTGTTAAGACTTTAAGCTATAGGAATCAAACGTAAAAAATAAAAAAAATTCAACCTTTATTTATACAGGTTAGTCTCATTGAGCCTCAGGGACTCATTTACAAGAGAGACCTGTTTTTTTTTTTTAACAAAGAATGACAACAGTGGACAACAATGACAACAGTAAACAATCATAAAAGAAAGCATATAAAGTGGGAAAAATAAGAAAATTATATTAAAAAAACAAAACAAAAACAACTAGAGTGTAAAGTGATGTAGAAAACTAAAAACAGGAACATGTCTGCATTGGTTTTACCATGAACTTAGCAGTTGTATGAAGCCACTTAGAGAGGTCAAGGTTGAGAGCTTCAGATCTTTTTGTAAGATATTCCAAGAAACAGGAGCGGAGTAGGAGAAGGCCCTTTTGCCTATTTCAGTCCGCACTGAGCGAACACTGCAGGTAATCATGTCCTGAGAGCGCACGCTGTAGCTGCACTCACGCAGTGACATATATGAAGGCAATAGACCACGAAGTGATTTAACGATGAAAATGTACCAGTGGGAGAGTCTGCATGAAGTTAATGATGTCCACTTAACCAGTGAATACAGGGTGCAGTGATGGGTACGGTAGTTACAGCCAGTTATGAATCTTAGTGCACCGTGATACACAGCATCCAACATCTGCAGTGTGCGTTCATGTAAATAATGTCACCGTAGTCAATGGAGGGAAGGAAAGTCACAGTTACAAGGTGTTTCTTATCGTTCAGAGATAGACAGGATCTATTCCTGAAAAAGAAACCCAGTTTAACTTTCAGTTTCTTTACCAAGTTTGGAGCTTAAAAGAGAGATGCAAATCGATCAAATGAATGAGTGTTTTTTCTGTTACTGGTGACTTTACCCATGTTCATTAGTGTAGTGATACACCTCTTTCTCTGAAAACCTTCAGTAAGGACAGAACACTGTTATCCCATTAATTTGAATCCATGACACAACTTATCTCACCAAGAGACTCTTTATTTTTATCCTAATTCAAATAATCAAAAGAATAATCTTTTTTATTTATTATCATTATTACTTTCAATATTTTGATAATGAAAGGACTCTGTTTAATCCAAGGACAGGTCAACATGATCTTTACAGTATTTGTTTAAAAGTGTTAAGACAGTTAATCAGTTTAAATCATAAAACTGGCGTCTGTCTTCTAATTCTTATTCCTTCTCCTTCATGTCTCCTCCTATTTCCACTAACCTCTAGGGAAGGGTCGAGTACCGGAAGTCAGGCTTTCTTCAAAAGTTCTCACTTGCCTGAATTATAGAGATTTTGTTGGACTGAGCACACGCTGAAGGAGAGAAGACATTTGTCTTCACTCAGGAGAAAACCCTGTTCTACGAGGCCTCTGAGCTGTGAACGTTGGCCATGAGCCAACGGCCTCGTTCTCAGTTTGGATTTACAGTACGTCGCTGTACGTCCGACGAGCTTAAAGCTCCAAACTTTATAAATATTCCTTCTGAGGAATATTTTATTTAGAAAACCAACCGGAACGGCCTGTTACTTCTGGTCGATCAAGGCGGACACAGCGAGACGCTGGGAAGGTAAACACGCTAAGACAGGCTCGGACGTAACTGGACCTAAGGACCCTTTACGTCTAAGGCTGGGTGCCCTCTCCTTACCGGAATCGAGACTGACCGTCTTCAAGGTAACGAGTTGTTGATGTTTACCAGAGCGTACCTGGGTTTAGCTGGCGTCGCATGGAGAGCTGTCATTCCTGGTTGAACTCACTCAGTCACGACAACTTCCCCTCTTTCCTCCTATTTTCTTAATCTATCTTTGCCAGTAACATTAAGTTAAAGTGCCCTCAGATATAAGTTAATTATGATCTCATAACTTGACCTGTTGTGACAACAGGTCAAGTTATGAGCGTCCCTTAAATACTCGTCGGCTTGCAAAAATGCAGATGCGTAATTTCCATCTGTTGATGTTTATTTTATAGGAAGTTGATTAGAACCAATCAAAGTGTACATGTTACGATGTTGTTTTCATGATCTGTTAAATAAATGACCTCATTTCCTTGATTGGTCAAATATAATTAATGTCTCATGTCACTTATATCTCTCATTTGGTCACACAAGATGTCTTTAATCCTAAAAGGAGAGAATCCATGAATAAATAAACAATTACTATTCTTGAACTTGAACTAGTCTTGAATAATTAATTAAGAGTGTGACAGATAACCTTGCTTCACATCCTGTAACTGCAAGCAGGGCGTTTAAAGGGTAAGTTTTAAAATCTATAATTGAAAGGTGAAAACCCATTTAATTAGAAAGTCGTCACAAATATGGATGTGTGTGAACTCTTGCCATTACATGAAAACGATTACCAGTTTCATTGAGGCTTCAAAGAATCAGCTTTGAAAGACAAGCCTCGGTTATTTGTTACTACGGCTCTGAGTGTTCACCAGATGTGAAGCCATGCAGGGTTTAACTTTTCCTAAAGATTTTGTAA
>JBBPBX010008379.1:0-17639 GCA_038048925.1 Garcialebias charrua | reverse complement strand
TTCAGACGACTCCGCTATCCTTTTGCTTTTAGATCTAACAGCTGCCTTTGACGCAGTTGACCAGGACATGTCCGTCTCCCGCCTGGAGCAATGTATCAAATATGCTGGTGAAGATTCTCAGCCATCCAGGTCATGATAAAAAATAAAAATAAATCGGAATATGTTTCGCTTCCCATCCTGGATGGTTTATCAATTTAAAAATGTTTAGAGTATGTGGAGATCCAAGCTTTATAGAACTGCATGAGAGGCCTGGTTGTGTACTGGTACTTGGATTCACCTGCAGAGTTGACTGGAACTACTAGTCCTGCACAATGTGGACTCATTGGGCTCTGGCTCACAAGAGAAATCGGGCCATGCTGCACTGTAAGTAAGCTTTTGAAAGTTGAAATCTGAGACCTTTTGTTTTTAAACAGAGGAGCTCCGTTGTGTGGGGCGAGCAGTTCCAGTTTAATCTGAAGGTGAATCAACTACTACTCGTGCAGTTCTATAAAGCTTGGGATTCCACACACCCCAGACATTTTTGAATTGAGAAGTCTCCCAGATTTATGGTGAAACGTCTTCAGAATACAGTTTTTGTTCAACCTTTTTTTTTTTTGCACTATGGTATCCAAGGCTTGACGGGTCAGGTCTGATCTTGGACCGTTCTGTTAGCCTGTGAGAATCTGTTTCATCTCCATCACATTGACCAAAGATTTATTGCTAGATCTTGTTTATTTTCCATCTACACCCACACCATGTTTAGAAATTTAACATCTCCATTTCTATACAGGCAGCACCCATAATTGCCTCCCTGAATTTCAAAATTTCAACGAGACTCTTAACTAGGGGTGCAAATCTCTGTGTCTAGAGAATCGATTCGATTCAGATTTTTGGTGTCACGATTCGATCCAAAATCGATTTTTCGATTCAGAAACAATTTTCGATTCAGAAACAATTTTTGATTCAGAAACGATTTTTCTATTAAAATGGTCATAAATTTAGTTTCAGTTTTGTAACTGACAAGCTGAAAAGAATAAACAACAATGTAAACAAATGGAACATTTATTTAAAACAATAATTTTAGGTTCCTTATTGTATCAAATTTTTTGCATCGTTTGATATTTATACCAAAAATAGGAACAAATAATACAGGAATGCATTAAATTCTGTAACTTAAATAACCAGTACTGTATAGGTTAGCTTTTTGCTCTGTTACTTATAGAAGATTATTGTTTGAATTGATTGTTTGAACTTGTTTTGTTTTTGAAAAAAGGGGCAGATAAAATAAGATTTCTTCTTCTTTCTGCCACCTTTCATTTTATGTATTCTTTCATATACTATGAGATATGGTTTTATTTTCTTTATCTTTTGGGTTTTAATGTAAAAAAAAAAAATCAATTTGGGGCTTTTAGAATCTATTCTGAATCGCCAGGACTAAGAATCTAGATTCTTTGAAAAATCAATTTTTTTTCCTGCACCCCTACAACCGAAGTTATTTTTGGTCCAAGTGGAAAAGGCAGGATCAGATCTGAGAAGACTCATGTTATGAAATTGGGGATGATTCAAAATTTTAACCTTGAGGAACATATTATTTCTACAGTAAGGACATTTATTTTTTTTAATTGACACTTCTCTAAAGTGAAATATTTTAAACACTTTGAAGGGGTGATTCATGTTTGTATTACCTCTGTATGTACAGTAGGTGTTAGCCAGGCTGGCCTCTTGTGACATCAGAACGCTGTAGCTTGACCTAAAAAAAAAAAAGAAGCATGAACTTATCTCCCTGGTGCTGACTTCCCTTTATTGGCTCCGTTTGTTTTGGAATTGATTTTAAAGTTTTATTGATTACCTGTAAGGCTCTTGATGGGTGGACACCTCTGTATCTGTCTTGACCTCCTGCAGCCTTATGTCCCGATGTCCAGGCTGGTCCATAGAGGTGATCAGATCTTTTCTGTTGTAGCTCCTAAACTGCAGAACCAGAAACTTGGTTTTAGACAATCATCAACTCTTGGTGTTTTTAAGTCGAATGAAACACATTTGAACTCACTGGCTTTTATTACAGCATGAGCTGATATTTTTGCATCAATTTACCTGCAATGGTTTCATTTTGTCATTTGTTGTTCTAGTCCAGGGGTCTGCAACCTTTAGCCACAACAACCTGCTACAACTGTGATTATCAAGTGGTGGCCCGTGGACCACTTTAGATTTGTTGGAGGGGGCTTTGGTGGCCACTAGGGGCCACATCTTAAAAAGCTAAAAATAATTTTATTTTTATAATTTAAAATAAAAGACCAGATTTTGTAAAGAAGGAAAAAAATAAAGAAATTGTATTTTTTAAACAATTTTTATTTAAACAAACTATAACAATGCAGACCTGTGTGATTCTTTTTACGGTAATTCCTGATGAAAATAAGTATAGAAATAAAGTTAAAGTGAGTATTTTATTCCTTGTATTAGTTCTAGTAATGGCATACGTGCAAAATAAATGACTACAAAGCAGAAAAATTAAAACGGCTAAAACTGGCTTTATTTTTGTTTGTATATCAAACAATAAAGTTCAGTTTTATGTTAGTTTTGGTCAAAGCTTGAAAGAGCCGCTGCAGAGGGACCAAAGAGCCGCAGGTTGCAGACCCCTGTTCTAGTCTCTTGTGTTTTGTGTGGTCTTTGTTTTGTGTGCAGCATTTGCCAACAGCTAGAATGTGCTATATAAATTTGAAGTAGTAACTTTATAAATGTCATATTTACTAGTCACAAAACAGTTTTTTTTTCTTTTATGGCATGGGGTTCACTGATGAGCAACACCAGTTTTTTTTTTTTTTCTTCACAGTTTTCACATTTGAATCCAGAGTAAATAGCAGCTGATGAGACATTTTTGTTGGTAACATTTTCAAAACATGACAACTTTTTGTGCAATTGATATGTGCTTGTGCACTGTATCTTCTCATCTCAGGAAATCGGTGTTGGCTAAAAAAAAGTGATACATAATTCTATAGTGTTTTTGTGTAAAAAGTAATTTCAACTACAGTAGTACAGTACCTGTACTAGCTTTAGCTTTAGCACGGTGGCACAACTGGTAGAGCTGCTGCCTCTCAGCGAGAAGGTTGCCGGTTCAAATCCCGGTCCGGGGCCTTTCTGGGTGGAGTTTGCATGTTCTCCCCGTGCATGCGTGGGTTTCCTCCGGGTACTCCGGTTTCCTCCCACAGACCAAAAAACATGCTTGTTAGGCTGATTGGTGACTCTAAATTGACCCTAGGTGTGAGTGTGAGAGTGGATGGTTGTTTGGTGTGAGTGAGACAGGTCCCTCTTGTAAATGAGTCCCCGTGACTCAACGAGGCTAGCCTGTATAAATAAAGGTTGAATGAATGAATGAATGTACTACAAAGTTTTGTTTGTGCAGTTCAGTGTTGTACCGCAAGGTGGCAATATTTAGTTATCAAGTGTGATGTTCGGATAATTAAACTTTTGCTGCTTTCAAGTGATTAAAGCGTATACATTCCATTGCGTGCTTTGTCATTTTAAATATATCAGCAGTATTCGTGTAATGAAGTAATATAATAATGATGAAATTGTGTTTTTTGTTGTAATTACGAGTTTGATTCTTTCGAATTGAGTATTTCCGACAACACGTGAAAGCAGCACTGCTAGCCCGGAGCGCAGCTAAATCAGAATGTCGGAGAAGGAGCTTGGGAAAAAGTGGGACCGATGCCTCGCTGACGGTATCATTAAAATCGGTAAATATAACTGAGTCTTCGGCTTGTAACGTTACAGTACTGTCCCGGGTTAAAAACACAAAAAGCCAGACATTTTACAGCACTACACAGCTGTCATTGACCGAGCTAGAAGCTAACTAGCTAGCTAGTTGCAAAGGGTAAACACCAGCAAAATATGACTCATTAGTTCAAATTGTGCTCCCCTGTAGATTTCTTGTTTATCTTCTTGGTAAGAAGAACCAAGAGAAAAAGTTTAGTTAAAAGTGCTAGTTTTTATATGTAGCCCCACTAAAAGATAAGGATTGTTACTTTGCCATTCAACCTTTATTTAGGCAGGTTAATCTCATTGAGCCTCGAGGACTCATTTACAAGAGAGACATGGTACAAACTAAAGAATGATGGCAAGTTGGCAACAGTAGAATTTCCTTGAACAATCAACAATAGACAAACATAAGAGAGAAATACAGATTTTTTTAAACAAGTTAAAACAAAGATATCAAAGTAGCAAAACAGACAGATTATAAGGCAGATGTAGAAAATCAAAAACCGGAACATCTCAATATTCACACAAAACATGGCTACATTTAAATTGTTAATTCATAGTTGTGATGACTCTATACTCAAAATGTCATTTTTAGTCAATTACAGAAAAAGACAGGGTTCATGTAATGAACTAAACCTGGACTTTATGAGTTGTTTGAATGTTAAACCCCACCATAGCACAACACAAATTGGGGACAAATGGGTGAAAATACCACAATGTGTTGTGTGTATGAGTGAATGTTCTGCATTGTGTAACAAAATGGCATAAAGCCAGCTACTGCCACATCAAATTCCTGCTCAATTTCTCTAAAATTGACTTGAGTTAAAACCATTAGTGTTTTTTTAAGGTTAGCTGTGGCAGACATCTTGAGTAAAAGTTTTCACTTGTAAATGTACATTTAAAGATTATTTTCAGCAGCTTTCATTGGAATTTGTTCAGTAGATCACAAGATATTTTGTTAACTTTATTACCCGCCTTCACCTTTTGCTGAATACAGTACTGTATATGTGTGCATCAGAGGCCACACAAGACAACATGTGATTAACTTAGCTGCTTTTAAAAAAGAGTAACTTACAAGTCATTTGCTCTTCATCTTTAACCGTCTACTGTGTTTCAGGTACTGGGCTGGGATTAGGAATTGTCTTTTCAGTCTTGTTCTTCAAACGTGAGTCATTTCAGTGATGTTCTGCATCTTGAACCTTTCTTTTAGTGCATATGTTTGGAAAGAGCTTAAAATCACTTCTCTTACTCCTACTTTCCTATACAGAGACATGCAGCTGAACGTAACACAATGGCCCTCATTCACGAAAATGTTCGTATTTTTATCCTAAATTTCTCCTACTTTTGTTTGTACGAAGCGTTCGTACGAACATGCCACGTCAGATTCAACAAAGTCTTCTATCCTGAGGAAACGTGTGTAAATGGGTTGCGTTAAAATGATGAATCCCACCTGTTCTAAACAGCTGCGCGTGCACGCGAGAGGTCATTTACATAATTCCCACCCCTCAAAACACCATATAAGGCTACGTTTCCTGCCTCGGAGGCAAAACGTGTTCGTGCATAAAATGACAGCGAAAAGTAAAAAAGGAGAACTCTACCGGTGCGGAGATTGGAGTTCTGCTCTCCTTGATCGAGAAAAGTAAATCTGTCCTTATTAGCAGCGTCACTCATGGGAGTAAATGACCAACTAATGCCAAAGAATGTTTGTTTATAAGAAATGTGGACCTTAAAATATACACTTGTACTGGTGGCTAACTGGTTAAAATGTTGCACTGTTATCAAGATTTCGTGGGTTCGAGTCCCACAAGGTATGCCTATTTTTTTTCCTTCCTTCTTTAGATTATTTATTCATTCCAGATTAAAAAGACTTTATGCTTCATTTCTTGTTGTATTGTAAATAGTTTTCTTGTGTTTTTTAAATCTGGAATGAATTAAAAGGAGAAAAAAAAACGTTGTCCCATGTGGGACTCGAACCCATAAAGTTCTGCACTGCGACGCAACGCTTTACTGATTGAGCTATTTGACAGCTATGACTGTGACAGGAGGAGGTCAACCTAAAGTCTGCGTTACCGAAGTCTGCGTTACCGAGACAAATTAAACTTAAATTAATTCATAATTTAAGTTGGTTTTAGTTTGAGATCTTCATATTAATATTGTAGTGTTAGAAAACGGCATTGATAACAAATTGATTTTAATTTAAATACTTTAATCCGTTAGTCATTATTACATTTAAAAATATAATTCGACTTCAAACAGAACCTATTGTCAAGACCAATTGTGGTGCGTGACTTTTTTAAACTCTAAATATTTTCTAAATAACGAAATATGAAGTTATTAGTGGAGAAATTCCGTCTGGATGACAGCAGACTGACGCTCCTAAAATATACGACAGGTCCGGACCACTCGTAAATTTTGTTCGTATCTGAAAAAAATCGTAGGATACGAAAACATTGTTGAATGCCACAAATGATCCTAAATCACTCGTACGCACAGTTTAAGAACAAATCTGTGCGTACGAACGGTTCGTGAATGAGGGCCAATGAAACTATGTTTTGTTCTCTATCACACACATTTTTTAAAAGGAGTTTGTAATTTAGTATTTTTGGCTTCTGTTACTTACAAATGGTTTAGACACAATATGCTCAGCTTATCATCTGGGCAGATGTAAAGTATGTTTCTCATTTTTAGGGCGCACATGGCCGATTTCATTAGGCTGCGGAGCCGGGCTTGGCATGGCATATGCCAACTGTCAGAACGACTTGAGGTCACATTATCTGCTGCACAGGAGCGAAAAGGTTGGTCGGGTCAAAATTTGGCTTTTAATTTAAATCAATTCTTACCTTAAATTACAGCTTTGTAGGAAACAAACATAATCTAAAACGACACAAAAAAATACCGTAGTTAAAATGATCACAACTGGTTTAGAATTGAGTTTATACAGATTTAACAATTTAATTATCATTTCATTCATCCAGAATCATAACACTGTACAAATTTATTGTCTAAAGTTGGATTTAAGCAACTTTTTTTTTCCTCTACAGGAACAGTAACTGCAAGTGATCCAGTCATTTTAAAAGTTTTCCTTTTGCAATGATTTTGTCTTCGGGAGTGTCATCAAATGCACTAGTCTACAGTTGGATTAATGTCTGTCGGTTGATTATCCATCCTCAATCTGTATGTGCCTAAATGAAACAGTCTATGTTTATTTAATAAAATAATTATAACAATGTGAGCGAGTCATGGTGTGGTAACACGTTTTTATAATATATAATCATGTCTAGCTTTTGGTCATGTTAAATTCATTTACAGAAGTAGTCCAAATACTGAATAATTATTCCCATTATATATGAGTGAGTAGATGTGCCCAGATGTTTTGACCGAAGCGTAAAATGTCATTTTAACTCGAGGAATTGTGATTTCTGTGAAAAAGTATCCTGAATGCAGAATTCTGAATGAGTTGCTCAAGAACTGAAACTTAAAACAAGTAGAACAGAAGCTGAAGGGAGACGAGCAGTCTGGCAGTGTCCCCCATCATTACGGTAAGTGGTTTGAAACATGAATGTTTCTGTGTTTTGATGAGTGTTTTTCTGGACTAGAAATGTACAGGGAATGGAAGTAAGCCTAAATGTTTTGGTGCAAGATGTTCAGGTAGGTAGGAGTTGTACTGTGCAGCTTTTATTTTTTTATCTTGTGTTTTGCTGGTCCCAGCTAGGCAGCACAGAGTGACAGCTGTTGGCAAATGGAGGAGGCTATTTTATCCATCACCAGGTGCCATGGCAGAGCCAGGGGGTGGCCAATGGTGGCCATGGCCATCTTTGGCCTCTCCAAGTGCCACCATAATCATTTGAAGAAACTAAACTTTTAAGCAATATAAAAACTAGAATGTGTACATTCCTCAAATGATAGGTAGCTGGTTTACACACACATACCCGGTATATATACAGGTAGTCCTCAACTTACGACGGCCTCGACTTACGACGTTTTGCGGTTACGAATGCCCTCCCATTGAAAAAGCATTGTTTCGAGTTACACGGTTTATGCGCCTTTACACCAAAAACTACGGCACTGAAACTGCGGAGGCGAAAATTTACAGGAGGGAGGGGTGAGAGTATCTTAGCGGCCACGGGCGGAGGATTACAGCTGAAAATTACAGGAGACCTCGTTTGCAGACCGGGGCAGAGGCGGTTAGGAGGGCTAACATGTGTCGGCGTTGCTCTTTATTCGCCCAGAGCTCGTTGTTTGGTTTCACTTTGGATTGAAAAGAGATACACTGAAAAATGACAGACGCGCACTTTAAAGTTCCAAAACCAGTTTTAATTATTCATAAGTTTAAAAGTCACAGAATACATTTGTTATATTTTATAAGCCATATATATGATCCAAATGAGAAGAGAGAGAGAGAGAGAGATAAAACAAAGAGAACACGAATGCGCATTCAAGGAGACAAGGCCATACAACCTGAAAGTTACTCCCTCGTGGCTTCTTCCTGCGTTGTCTGATGGAGGAGGGAAACCTATACTTTTATACTCTTTCTGTGGGGTGTTTCCTACTCTCAACCAATGAGAGAAGTTCTGCTTTGTTTTCTTGTAGGGTGTTGCCTGCTTTAACCAATAAGAGCAGTTTTGCTTTGTTCTCTTGTAGGGTGTTTTGTTTTCTTGTAGGGTGTTGCCTGCTTCTCAACTGATAAGAGGAGTTTTGTTTCAGAGACTGTTGCCTCTCCTCAACTACCAGAAGCTTCTATCTTAAAAACAGGAATTTTCCATTGCTTGTTTCAGCTTATAGAGTTGCGTTTTAAGAGGGAATGATAATATTCATTCATTCATTCAACCTTTATTTATACAGGCTAGCCTCAGCATAGTTCTATATGTTACACAGTTCTATATGTTAATCTGATTTAAACTAGTACACCACTATTAATACACAAGTGTTTTATAATCCAGGTATTAACTGTTTTACAAATGTTTATGCAATCATGTCTTATTTTGTCTTAAAGTAGCTTACACAACATTATAAATCTACACACTTTTAGATCCATCAAATAAAACAGGTTCAGGGAATGGATGCATTTTGTACCTGACCTGATCCACACAGGCCACCACACATAGATTAAGCTGTTCTGATCCCTCTCTGGCTAAGCAAACATGCAGAACCAGAGAGGCCAGGACAGACACAATGGTCATTTGAGTAGCATTAGGACAGAACTGTGTTCATGATCACAATTCTCTGTTTAACCTGTACCTGTGTCTTTTTAATAAATCTTTATCATTCTACAGAAATGAAAACACGAAGACAAAAATAAATTTTATTTCACAACAAAAACCCCTTTGGACCTCAATTCCTGAGGTCCATCCCAAGAGAAATAAAATCACACACCTAATAACGCAGCTAAATGCATATATACACAACATTCAATCAGTTTTTTCAAAATCCTCCAAGTCATAGTTTTTTAACAAAAGCAGTTGGCGCATCACTTCAGGATCCCTTTTCTCCAGTGTGGACGTGATAAGTCGAACCGTCAGAGACCTCAAACAAGGCACACAGCAGCACCCGCAAGTTATAAGTATGCCCAAGAAAATAGCCAATGATACCATTATAGATACAAACACCTGTTTCCAGGGACCGAAGATCTTTATCAGCCAATCGTCCAGTGGGTCGTCCAGACCTGAATGGCTTTTCATTTCATCTGAGAGGGTTCTAAGGCCTTCTAAGGCCCTTGTGACTTTTCCATCTGGAGCAGTGTTATTTGGAATAAATGTACAGCAAAGGTCACCAAACATACTACAAACTCCTCCCCTCTCCGCCAAAAGCATGTCCAAGGCCATCCTGTTCTGAACTGCCATCAGGGAAGTCGGCGCCAGTTGCTCGGCCAGACCTTCTACCGCATCTCTGGTGAGATTGGACAGTCGCATAACATTATAATGCACATAATTTATCCTGTCAACATTTTTATTGGGAGTAACAGGGAACACTGCTGAAAGGATAGGAAAACTCTCAAACCCAGCTGCCACCTGATCAGCCAGTTTGTATTCATTCGGCACACCTCGCGGAATGCCTATAGAGTCAATATAAGTAGGTGAGCCAACAGTTGGGTCAAAGTTGGCAGATCTCCTTCTCCTGTTACGGGAGAGATCAGTTCCGTTCATGGTCTCCAATCTGGGACCAATTAGAGCCAGAGGAGCCGCCAAACGTACCATGGCGCAAAGTCCGACGGTGTTGTCCAAGATACGAGTGAGTAATCTCCTCTCCCCACAATAGTAATACAAACCCGATCTAACAAGAGGGCCAATCACTTTTCTATCCCCTTTAATTGTGCTTGCTGGCTTTGTCTGATTGCACCAGCTTGGGTCAATCATGCCCACATTTATTTTGGCAGTTTGACTCGTAAAATTAAAACAGAAGTAATCATTGCGTTTTGCAGCGTGGAACGGACCAGCTTTGGTGTGATTCCCGGCTAAGGGAAACACTTCACTTAAGGTTGTGCAATTGATATCCATCTGTGTTCTGGTCAAACCTAGCATGCAAGCAAACCCCCATGTATCCTCTGGGAACAAGGGAGCCGGCTCAGTGTATAACTGCGGGCGTGCTGCGGCGCATGCCACGCATTCAGACAGCGAGGCCTGCTTTGCCGCCTCCGATAACCATGACAACCATATATTAGTGTCATGGTATCCGGTAGACATTGCGATTACCTCGACCGGAGTCAACTTTGTGTAATCGGTGGTAATTATGTCTGAAGTTTGGTGCGGGGTCACAGTGGGAAAAGAAGAGTTACCTAGAGAGCTGATAGTGTTTACCATTTCAATTCGTAATGATCCATATTTTGGTGGATAGGAGTTCACTATCACTCTCATAACATGAAAATTGAACGGATGTTCGTCCATTTCAAAAGTGGACACCGCTTTAATAGACAGGGAAACCGGATTCTGGGTGAGGGAGAAATCCCTCTGGAGAGTGAACTTGCTAGTCCAAAACTGGTGAAATCCTGGCCGATCCGACTTAGGCTGGGAAAATACCCAGTACCCTTGTTGTAAAACTACCTTATCCCCGCTACATCAGTGTTGTTTTTGTTGACGTAACGTTAACGAAAAATTTTCGTCAACGCCCCCTTTTTTCATGACAATAATGAGACTGTAACTAAATAAACTTTGCTCTTTAATGATTAAAACATGACGTAATTTGTGTGAGTTTTCGTTGACGAGACGAGACTTAACGAAAATGTTAGTCTGTGGTCCGTCAATAATTTATTCTGCCCATAATTATATTCTGTGTCGGAAAGTCAGCTGTTTGGTCACGCCCACCACCACCGCGGTGCTGCTGTGCCGCGCGCTCACTCACTGTGACTTCCTTTTCAACCTGGACCATGGCAGAAGCTGCACGTTGCACGAAGGGGCTCGTGCACTGCCCAGACACTCTCAGCGCACAATAAAATCTGTGCGCGCATCCAAATTTAAACAGCTCGCAGATACGCTTCAACTTATAATGATTAATGGACAGCGATTACATCCAATCACATTGAAGCTCGCGTTGTTTTGCCCAATCATTAACAGGAAAGGCGGGTCCAAAACAGCAAGCAAGCTTGTGTGCGGCTTCACAGTCAATCATGTGGAAGACAGAGTTCGTCAAACCGGGACAAAATACTGTATAGTTTTACTTTAGAAACAAGTGGCGCACTGCCTCAATTTCTCCTCCAACTCAAGTGTCTGGCACCTCCTCTGACTGACGATGTGTCCTCCTTTTGGAGTGAATCATAGCGCAGGTATGTGGAAATGATTTCAGCAGTAAAGACTTTGCATCTCAGCGACTCAGTGTCAAAACTACAGATTTTAAATCTCGTTGTTAGGTCAAGTAAACTCAGAGTTATGATCAATAGTCCACACCGTGTCTTTTATCTGAATGAATGAAGCGTGCGTGTTAGCGAGAAGCTGCGCCCACCCCCACCCCTCCTCTCACACACAGACACACACACACACATAAACAACGTCCACCCTCAGATATATTTATTTGAGGCTGACAGTTTAATTTAAAACTGTTTAATTTAAGACTGTTTAATTAAGAAGGTTGATTTTCCCTCTGAGGAACATGAATAAATAAAGTTAAAGGGTTAAAACTAATTCAAATTAGATAATAAAGTAAACAGGTTTTTGAGCTGCGTGCATTCAGCTAAGAGCTGCAATATAAAGAATAAAGATCAATTCATTGTGAAATGATTCTTTATGTTTTTTTTTTTTCATTTTAAGTGGGGCAAATCACTTATATTAAAAGCAAACTCATGGAAGTTGCTGCTGTAATCTGATTCTTTTAATAAGCCATGTAACTTTCTATGATCCCAGATTTATAACAGGTGAGCACGTCCTGGTGTTGCTCAGTGGTCGTCAGTTTGCTCAGAGAGCTTGTGTGTATGCCCAGACACGTGTCAGGAATGCATCTGATTTGTGATTAAGATCATGGGTCAGCTTTTCTAAAGGAAGGATGACAGATATCTGCGTGAGCCACGTTTACTGTGGGGGGATGTGGTGAAGCCCATTTGTGTGTATACTCTCTCTTCTAATTACTAAGACATAAGCTTCTTTCTGCTATTTTAGATAATATATATTATAATATTCAGCTGTTATTAGCTAATTCTTGAACAAATGGCATTCACACAGTTAATCTTAAGATTCTGCTCTCAGTTTACTTCAAGCCCATTTCTTCCAGAAGAGAAGAGACATTACTTACAGGATTTCAGAGCAAATTAGCATCTCTTGGGGGAGGGATGTTTGTATGTGAGCACAAACAAAGAGAGTCGGGTCGGGCCCCAAGGTTTTTTTTCTTGTATCAACATTATGCTGGTGAAGATTCTCAGTCGTCCAGGACATGATAAATCAAAAAAGGCGTTCAATACAAGATCAACTGGACTTTATTTGTAACAGAAGACGTTTCGCTCTTCATCCGATGAGCTTTCTCAATTCAATGGAGACTGTGAGAGGGAGATGTTGATACAACAAATGTTGTATCAACATTGTTCACACTCACAGAATAGCATTTACATGGGGGGGGCACACAAAATGGGATTAAAATTCCTCAAACTAAGACTAATATGTTTTTTTTTTAAGACTAAAACTAGACTTAAATTTTTTAAGTTTTTGTCGATTAAAACTTAACTAAAACCATTAAATATAGAAATGACTAAAACAGACTAAAACTAAGAAGTATTTTAGTTTAAAAGACTATGACTAAAACTAAAATCAAAATGGCTGTCAAAAACAACACTGCGCTACATTGGACATTTTGGCCAGCACATAGTACAATTTCCTCCCAAGCGCAGCTCCGTGGGCATTGTAAAGCCGTAGGTGGACACTGACACATATATATATCTGCATGCCTGAATGAAATATTCTGGCCTGCACAATCAATTACATCGCATAAATCGAACGTGAAAGTGGTAGTCTGGTTTGCGATATACTCTAGTTTGAGGATTTTTTGGTGCACGCCATACTCTCTCTTATGTCTATGAACTTCGCAATCATTTTTCCCAGGGATTACGCAAAAATGTTCTAGGAGGACAATCAAAGTTACCATACTTATCCCACCTATTCCAACTGCCATAGTGACCCTCTTGTCTGGCCACCACATTTTGAATCAGTTTATTAATATGCAAATTGTTGAATATAACGAAATATATGCAAACTATGAACGATAATGATAGTAATAGTAAGCACTTTAGGATATTGCAGAATTATGAACCTTAAGTTTCCCAGTTTCCTCCTCCAGCAGCAAGGCAGTTGTCTCCCTTGAACACACAAAAATAGAGAGAGAACACAAGATTTATATCACCATCACAGAAACATTAATATACTTTTTGAATGTGCCACACATACTCAGGGGCATTCCCCTGGGGTGCTCGGGAATGTCCTCCTATGTCCCCGAGTTTTCTTCGTGTTATGTGAAACTCTAATATGTAATGTTTTTATCGTTCTAGGTGTCTGTTCTATGTGTGGATATTCCTAGCACCGAGTGGCCCCATAAAACAGAGTCCTTCTGGGCCCGCACGCAACTTTACTCGGCTACTTTGGTCTACAAAGGCACAAGAGTTCGAATGCGAGCTCTTCTTGTTGTCCCGCTCGATCCTCTTAGCTCCTTCCTGGTTCACGGACTGGAGCACACTGACTCCAATGGTACCAGATCTCCCCCTTTCCTCTCAGCCTGACCGCATGTGAGGTTCTCTCGGTCACCTGGAAAGGACCTATCCAGCGAGGCTCCGCCCACTTTCTCTTAACGACCCTCAGTAGCACCCACTCGGCTGTGGGTAGGTCAGGGTCCCCTGGTGGACCCTTTTTCTCGTGTACCTGCTGAGTAAAGTTGGTTACCAAAGCTTTTAACTCATCAAAGTATACCTTATGGTCCATCTTTCGGTCCCCCTCGTTGGGCAGAGAACAAGCATTCGGTCCAGGGAAAGGTCGACCTGTAGTTAGCTCATAGGGAGAGAAACCAGTACCATTATTAACAGAAGTTCTTACAATCATTAATGCAATTGGCAGAGCGTCAACCCAGTTTAATTTGGTCTGTGCACAGATTTTGCTCAATTTTTGTTTTATGTTCTGATTCATCCTTTCGACCTTGCCTTGTGACTGGGGATGGTACACGGTCCCGAAGGCGTGCTTTAATCCTAACATTTTTTCCACAGCCTGCAGGTCTGCGTTTTTAAAATGTGTACCATTATCAGATCTGATCTTTTCGGGAAACCCATGTCTAGGAATGTAATGGTTTATCAGGAACTTTATAACTGTTTTACTGTCTTCTTTTCTTGCAGGTATGGCTTCAGGCCATCCTGTGAGGGCGTCGACACACATCAACACATATCTGTATCCCTTAATGGTTTCAATCATGTCTGTGTAATCTATAATCACTTCCTGTCCTGGTCTGAACAGGAAGGGAAATATCCCTTGTTCTGGTTTTACAGCAGGTCGAATGTTGTATTGTAAGCAAACTTTACAGGTTCCTATGTGTTCAGTTATCATATCTTTCATGTGTGGATGCCACCATTGCTGAAGATTCCTGGCCATCTGTCCACTGCCTACATGAGCCAGACTGTGTGCTTCCTGGAAAACTAATGGTTTCAGAGTCATGGGCAGGATCCACTTTTCATTGGGTCCTGTCCACAACCCGCTTTGTTCATTCTTTTTTCCTCCCTTGTTTTCCCAAACAGATTTCTCTTCAGGAGACGCCTCATTCTGTGCTTTTGAGATTTCTACTTTACTCCAATGATTTTTAGACTGACACTCTTCTTCCACTGTCACCATCTGAACTCTTGCTAAATAGCCAGCTGCTACTTTAGCTGCTCTGTCTGCCTGCCTATTACCTTCAGCAGTATCTGACTGTGTTATATCATGACCCTTGCACTTTACTACCGCCACTTTCTTTGGTAGCATCAGACTGTCCGCTAACTCTTTTATGAGTTCTTCATGTTTTATGGGTTTATTTCCTGCTGTCAAAAACCCTGCTCTTTTCCATTGGGGTAATTGTACATGAACAACCCCATAAGCGTATGCTGAGTCTGTGTATACTGTGATTTCTTTTCCTGTGCCTAATTTTAGTGCTGCAACTACCGCTTGAATTTCGGCTTTTTGAGCTGACTGTTTTCCCATCAACTGTCCAGATTCTACCACCTCGAATGCATCTCCGTTTTGTTTAACCACTGCGAACCCTGACTTCAAAGATCCATCCTCCATTCTAAAACAGCACCCGTCCGTGTAGAGTACTTCTGAATGTGGTATATGTTCTGTTTCTAGGTCAGACCTGATTTTTTCTTCCATATAGACCTTTTGAACACAATCGTGCGTGTGTGTTGTATTCATTCCGTCAGCCATGTTTACACCTTCATGTGAAAATGATAAATTTGGTGCTGCCAAAATGTTACTCATGCGTCTTTGTTTCAATGAAGTCATTGTGAAGAGTTCGGAGTTCACATAGGCCACGACATTATGTGATGTTAAAATGTGCAGTGGATGGCCCATCACTATGTGTGCTGTTTTAGCGACGATTTTACTCAAGCCTGCTGCCATTTGTGTACATGGTGGATGGCGTTTTTCAGTACCATCTAGAAGAATGCTGGTGTACATCAGTATCTGTCTATTCCCCCCCTTTTTCTGAAACAAAATGCCATTAATGGTGTTTTTTGCTTCAGAAACATCAAGGTAAAAAGGTGAGGTGTAATCAGGTAGGGCTAAATCAGTAGCCCGAGTCAAAAGTTGTTTGAGAGTTATGAAAGACTGTTCTGCTTCAAGACTCCAAACGAGTTTGGACTTTAATTTTCTCATCCCCTGTTCCTTAACCATGTTTCGAAGGGAAGTAGTGAGTTCACTGTAATCAGGTATATAATGTCTGCTATACCCCGTCAACCCCAGAAAAGACAACATTTCCTGTACCGTGCTAGGCTTTGGGTGATTCAAAATGGAAGCTCTGTGCTCAGGAGAAAGCGTTGTTCCTCGAGCTGAGACACATGCTGCGTTCCAGTAACCTCGTATTGTGGGGATTTCCAAGGTCCCAGTGGTGGATTTTAACTGGAACGCCCGCTCCAGTGGGAAACTCCCATTCGTGAAGTGGGGCAATTTTTTCGGCCCCCAGTTTATCCCAGTGACGTATTCAAAATGGCGGCCACTCGCGTCCTTAGTAAGTGAACTCCTTAACTTTTACTAAAATAACAGTTGTAAAATGTTGTTGTGTGTTTTTTAATCACACACACAGCTTAAGCGTATGCTTGTGAACACAGATCACATTAAAAACCTGTGTTTAGTTGCATGGCCTGCGGCGTACGGCTGTTTTTCTCGTTGTTTGGATCACAACAGTTCTGTAGGCCAGCGGCAGCGACTTTCATTCGCCACATTTTATTATTCAGCACATTAAAAAAGTAACTATTAGTTATGAATTTTATTTTAAAATATATATTTTTTACCCTTGTTTTCTTTGGCGCTGTGGCTTATTTTTGTTAGGCAACCCAGAACTAAACACACATTGTTTGTTGAACTGACTATAAATTAGCACTAAACTGTGGTTAAAAAAATATATATTTGGTTTCCAAAGATCCGTGTTTAGAAACATTCTATAATCCTGTATGATATTTATGTGTTAGGACGTGTATATTTGTGTAGTAAGTGTGTGTTTGTTTTCAGTCTACCTCGACCAGTACAACAACATGTTTGTTGATGAGCAGAGAACAACATTTTCTGGCAGCCTGTATCGCAGTGCAGGGGATTTGTCCTGTTTGTACATTGATGCAAACCTCACTATGAAAGTTGAGCTTATCCAACCTGCACAGGACAGCACAGCTGGTAAGATTTAGTAGAAATAAGTTTTAATGCAAACCAAACCAATTACTGTATAATGAATTTAACAATACTGTGTTTTTTTCTTTTAAAATGATTTTTTCAGAGAACTGTGAAGACTCTCCATCAACCAGCAGCCACGCAGAGTCCCCCATCCGCGAGAATGACAGTTTTAATAAAGAACAGACACTGTTCTCGATTGAACACATGCGTGTTCCACTCGCAAGCGAAGGTCTAGTGAGGTTTTGGAGTTCTTCCGCCAGTCAGAGGAAAACAGTCAACAGCGACATCAGGACATGATGGAGCAAATGAAATCAACCCAGGAGCAAATGAAATCAGCCCAGATGCTACAAAAAAATGTAGCTGTACTGTAAACTTTCTTATTGTTTTGCACAAAACAACTTCTGTTTTTTTTTTTAAAGTTTTTTTTGTTTTCACATTGTTTATTTTGCTCAGGTTCGGCCCAGTAAAAATGTTTGGTTTTCAGTGCCTTTGATTGTATGAATTTTGAAAATGCTGTTCTGTTGCACATTTTGTAATTAAAACTGAAACTTTCAGACAACTGAGATTGGAACTTTTGTCACAACTCAAAGACAAAATGCTGTA
>JBBPBX010008378.1:47594-62712 GCA_038048925.1 Garcialebias charrua | reverse complement strand
TTGGTGTAAATTTTCATACTCTTATACCACTATGCAAAAACTCAGGACAGTGTTAGTTTTACTATTTTATGCTTATGTCTATTATTATATGTTTCAGTGTTTCAATGTTTAGATGTTTACTGTTGCACCGAGGGACTGAGAGAAACGCAATTTCGGTCCTGTGTATGTCCTGTACAGTACATATTGCAGATCTGACAATAAAGTTGACTTTGACTTTTGACTGATATTAATTCTGTTAAGAAAAGGATAGCTACATCAATTGCTGTTCTGTAGCCTGGCCCTCGCCTTCCTGCACAGCTCCGCTCAATTCTCATTTCCCTTCACTGCACAGTCTGGGACTTCTCCCATAGACAACGATTTCTCCGGTAGATTTTTGACCGGACCAATCAGAGAACAGAAGGGGCGGAGTTTTTGGCCCCTAACCCACGCCCCCACCTGTCCCAGCGCAGCCAGCGAGCAGCCGCATGTTCTCATTCAAAGCGATGCAAAGCGATGCAGGACTGTTTTATATGTGACACAAATGTATTAATTTCCCCTTCTTAATCCCTTATCTGGAGTTTTCTTTTGTTTTTTTGCCAAAAGTCAAGTGATCGCTCCCTCCTCCTCCTCCTCCTCTCTCTCCGCTGAGTGCAAAGAATAAGGAAATGACTGAGGTTGTCACGAGAGAATTAAACTAGGGTTTTACGTTGCTGCCCGAGTCCCTGCATATTTTCTGGTCTTCTGGTGTGCTGGACCAGCGCTACATGGTTTTATTTTATTTTATTAGAACGTTTTATTAACATATAAACACAGAATATGCAGCGGCAGCGAGAGACTGCAGCAGGAGGCGGAGCTGAAGTCAAGTTCGGCAGAGCACAGAGGGGGAGGGAGCAGAATGCTTTCCCTGTTCAAAATTTTCTAAGATCCAATGGTTTTGTTCCTCAGGCAGAGGCCACGCCTCCAGCAAGAATCGTTTCTCTATGGAGAAAGTCCAGACCCTAGTACGAAGCGAAGTGAAGGACAAGGGTCTGGTTTTAACCAGGCTAGCTGTTCTGTATAAAGTTAAGAAACTGTTAGAGGATAGAGCTCTGTACTTGGTGTACAACTCAATTATTGTCCCGCACATCATTTACTGTGTTGAAGTTTGGGGTAAAGCATGTAAGACATTTACTGAGCCGGTTTTTGTCCTACAGATAAGAGCCATAAGAATAATCACTGGGAAACACTATTGTCACCCATCAAGTGTTTTATTTCATAAATTGAAGTTATTACAATTCCATGATTTAGTGGATTACAATATTATTTCAGTTTTGTACAAAGCTCACATAAATGAATTACCACCGAATATTCTAACACACTTTCTTAAACGTCAAAGTTGTTATAACTTAAAGGGAATTTAGATTTTTGTGAGACCAAAATTCAGAACCAGTTGGGGTCGGTCAACCTCGATCCAAGGAATTAGATTATGGAATAATTTGGAAGCCGAAATTAAAAATGCAAAATCAATATCTTCATATAAGAATATGATTTTAAAAAAATATTTGCAAAAATATATATAAAATAATTTATCTTGTCTAGTGACAAATTTGCTAATTACATGTGTCGTTCCTTTTTGTCTTCTTGACTTATTATTATTATTATTATTGCATATTTTTCTCTCTTTTTCTAGTTGCTTATTGAAGGTTTTCTGTTTGAATTGATTTGTTTTGTACAATGGGGGCAGATAGAATAAGATACTCTCTTCATTCTACCACCCTTCATTTTAAATTTAAATTGTATGTCTTGTGTCATGTGTCTATTAAATTGCTGTATTATTTTTATTTGAAATTAATAAAAAAAACAAATACGTAAAATCCCATTTCAGTCTGTAGCGTTATGTCTCATTCTGCTGTCTTATGAATATTTAAAATGTATTTCTCAGTGTTTGGCAGTCGCAGCTAAACAAAGTGTCTACCAACCCTGCGGAGCTTCTCTGAGCTGGAGAACTCAGGAGAACATAAATCCCGGCAGTGGTGAGGATTTAGGAGAGCGTCCAGGAGTGCTCAGGTCTGCCTGTTCTCATCACTCTGACTCATGTGACATTAAAAGAACAAAGCCTCTGCTACATAAATGGCAGCTCGTGCTCCACGTTGTCGTGGTTGATGCAGTGCTGTAAACATCTTGGCTCTGAATGGATCTGGCCTGATCCTCGGCTCGGAGTCTCTTCCAGCAGCAGAACATTCCTGAGCGGTCACTCTCCAGCCCGTGTGCCTGCTCGTTGCTCCTCCTGCAGGGTGCAGACACCCACCTGCTGTCTCTGCATCCATCTGTTGGTGAGACGATGTGGACTCATCCACCTCCACAACCTGGACCTGCTTTGCTTGCTGTCATTTTTTTTTCTCTCTCCAAAAGTTAAAGTTTACCTCTTTGAAGTGTACAGCAGTTTCATCAAACACACACCAGAGAAACAACTCATCTTGTTTATCGTGAACAAAGACTGAAGCTACTGGACTTCAGTGTCCTGTAGAAAAGTAAATATTCACTTTTAGGTTCTTCACCAGAGGGAATGCTTGATATCTGGTTAATCTGTTGAGTTTGGATCTGTAGGAACCGGAGAGACTTGCAAAATATTAATCTACTTTGTATTATTTTTATTTTGACATGTTTCAACCTCATTTTAAATGTTTTCAACAGGATTCTAAGTGGACCAACATAAAGTGCTTTACAATCCACCATTACAGGTACCTCTACAATAAAGCATGGTGGTGACAGTACCATGCTGTGGGGATGGTTTTTCTCAGCACATCAGGGAAACGGGTCAGAGCTGAATGAATGATTGATGGAGCAAAAATATTTAGGAATGTCTGAGATGAAGATTTATTTTTCAGTAGGACAATGACCCAAAACACTCCGGGGGGTTTACACCTGAGACTTGATGCTGGAACAGCTGCAAAAACTGCTTCTATCCACCTCACTCCTGGGGCTCCGCTGTTTAAATGACTATGGGTACAACTTCCTGTCAGACAGGAAGTAGCTGGAAGCATTGGTCGGAGAATGGACCGCAGTTTATTTGAAAGTAATTTGAATTCAGTTTAGCAGATAAAACCTGCATCCTACTTTGTGTCTGGACCACAATAAACCACCGGAGAAGAGATGCTGGATCCTCAGAAGGATTGAAAACAGTGATGAGAATATCAGGTATGATTTCAAGTGTATGGAGGTCAGAGCATTATAGTATTTATTTGTCTTCAGTTTTATGATTTTCTCTGCAATGAACTCAAGCTCGGTGATGTAGAACTTTAAGGCTTTGGCTGGGCTCTCTTTCAGGTACATAAGATTGTGTCCAACCTCTTAACTAAACACCACCAACAATATGCAAGTATAAGTAACTAAATATGCTAGTATAAGTAGCTAAATATGCTAGTATAAGTAGCTAAATATGCTAGTATAAGTAGCTAAATATGCTAGTATAAGTAACTAAATATGCTAGTATAAGTAAGCTAAATATGCTAGTATAAGTAGCTAAATATGCTAGTATAAGTAGCTAAATATGCTAGTATAAGTAGCTAAATATGCTAGTATAAGTAGCTAAATATGCTAGTATAAGTAGCTAAATATGCTAGTATAAGTAGCTAAATATGCTAGTATAAGTAGCTAAATATGCTAGTATAAGTAGCTAAATATGCTAGTATAAGTAGCTAAATATGCTAGTATAAGTAGCTAAATATGCTAGTATAAGTAGCTAAATATGCTAGTATAAGTAGCTAAATATGCTAGTATAAGTAGCTAAACATGCTAGTATAAGTAGCTAAATATAATAGTATAAGTAGCTAAATATGCTAGTATAAGTAGCTAAATAAGCCAAATCCGAGGCCATGGTCTTGAGCCGGAAAAGGGTAGCATGCCCTCTCCGGGTCGGGGAGGAGGTCCTGCCCCAAGTGGAGGAGTTTAAGTATCTCGGGATCTTGTTCACGAATGAGGGAAAACTGGAGCGTGAGATCGATAGGCGGATAGGTGCAGCGTCCGCAGTGAAGCGGGTGCTGTACCGGTCTGTCGTGGTGAAGAGAGAGCTGAGTCAAAAGGCAAAGCTCTCAATTTACCGATCGATCTACGTTCCCACCCTCATCTATGGTCATGAGCTTTGGGTTATGACCGAAAGAACAAGATCTCGGATACAAGCGGCTGAAATGAGTTTTCTCCGCAGGGTGTCTGGACTCTCCCTTAGAGATAGGGTGAGAAGCTCAGTCATCCGGGAGGGACTCGGAGTAGAGCCGCTGCTTCTCCACATCGAGAGGAGCCAGTTGAGGTGGCTCGGGCATCTGGTTAGGATGCCTCCTGGACGCCTCCCTGGTGAGGTGTTCCGGGCATGTCCCACCGGGAGGAGACCCAGAGGAAGACCCAGGACGCGCTGGAGGGACTATGTTTCTCGGCTGGCCTGGGAACGCCTTGGGATTCCCCCGGAGGAGCTGCTCCAAGTGGCTGGGGAGAGGGAAGTCTGGGCCTCCCTACTTAGGCTGCTACCCCCGCGACCCGACCCCGGATAAGCGGAAGAAGATGGATGGATGGATGGATGAAGTAGCTAAATATGCTAGTACAGTATAAGTAACTAAATATGCTAGTATAAGTAGCTAAATATGCTAGTATAAGTAGCTAACTATGCTAGTATAAGTAGCTAAATATGCTAGTATAAGTAACTAAATATGCTAGTATAAGTAGCTAAATACTGTATACCAATATCCATCCATCCATCCATCCATTATCTTTACCTGCTTGGGCTTTTTGGGTCGCAGGGGTCACTGGTTCCCATGTCCAGCTATCACTGTGCGAGAGGCAATGTACACCTTGGACAGGTCACAAGTCCATCAAATATGCCAGCATAAGTAGCTAAATATGACAGTAGATGTAATCTGCAGCCACTTCGTCAGGTTGTCCTTCATCCCTCGTCTGCAGCAGTATGATTATATTGTCTAGTTTGAGCTCTGACAGGTGGTGTTCCTACACGTTTAAATTAAATAAACAATGCTTGGAGAAACTATATTAGCTCGTACTGTTAGCACATAAACAAAATGCCTGTTTTGGTATGCATCGGAAGTCACACCCATAATTCACACAAGGAAGCATGGGGGCTAGGAATAAGGTGGATAAAGTCCTGACTTTGGGGTGGGGAAGGGGGTCAATACAGTACATATGCATGAATACCGTATTTCTGTTTGATATATTTTAGAATTATTGATAGAAATATATTTTTTGTTGGGTTTGAACACATGCATTTGTCATGTTGCGTACCTGAGGTAGACGGTTGTCAGGTGTTTCTCAGTCAGAAAGAAAAGTTTTTCTCTTATTACTTCATTTTTTTCTCAGACCATGACAGCAGAGTCCACCACCCTTGTTTATGAACAACAACATACATTTTCGATTTTTATTTCTGTTGCTATTTTCTTAGATACAGTATACAAAAACCCAATCTTGACATCTTTGTGTGCCAAACCCTTGTTGATGTTTGCAGTTTCGACAGAGAAGCTTCAGGTGTATGGATCTAAGGCTTTCTGTAATCTTTGCAAATTGTCATCTGTTCTCCACAAACTACTTTCATTGTTCTGTCACTGACTTTTGTAAATTAATATAAAGAAGTCCAGGTCTTGGGAAAACCTCTACTTTCTGTGTCAGAGGGACTTCTGGCATTGCTAGTGCAAGTGGATTCTAATGGAAACACCTTAAAGATGGCCTTCAAAATAAAAGCCAGTTTAAAAATGAATTAATATTATATATTGTGATTTTTTTCCATTGATGACATGAGGGTAGCTAAGCTGGATGTGGCCTGCAGAAATGCCCAGTTTTGAACCAATCCATTTATTGCTAACTGGCACAAAGTTTGGTGATAAAGATTCGTGCAGTGGTGTCCTCTGACTCCCTTCAGATAAAAATCCCATCAGTAGAAGCTAGTGTATGTTCTGTGGCAGCTCGGCATTGGAAGGCGTTACTCACGAGGCATGATGCTTCGGTCTGCCAGCTGCTCTCGAGTCCTCCTCTGCTGAAGTCTTAACTGTAGCACTGAAGATAACAGAACAAAGAGAAGAAACAGGCTGGTTCAGAACAGAAAGGCCAAAGCTTTTCATCACAGTATTACAACTCCAACAATATTGATATTATCGTAACGCAGCAATTCCACTAAAGAACATCTATGAATAAAAGCTACCCCGAAGAACAAACGAGCAAAATATTCACAGAGTGCAAAGCCGGCATCTGCTGGGCTGAGATAGTTCGAAACAAGATTGAGAGAAAAAGTACAAATTTTTACTTGGAATCAAGCTATATTGGTATTTATGACCCTTTTACGTCCAAAACTTTAAATATACATACTGCAACATTTGCACAGCATTCCTACAAATGTGCACATTTTCATACCGCAATTTAAACAGACATACAGTACTTATTTCCATCCATTCATCCATCATCTTTGGAGACCTGTCCATTACAGGGAGACCCTTGTCTAGGAGCACGAGCCTTGCTTGGGGTACGAGAAGTCCCGGGTGAAAATCCCGAACGAGCCCCCATTAATGTAATGACCCGGCTAGGCCAGGAAAAGGGGAGGTAACATTACAACCAGGTGGAAAATAGATTTTGAATAAAAGTAGTGATTTATTGAGTCAGTTGAATAAAATTTAACAAAAGGAGGGTACTTCCAAAGTACCAGTTACCAATGATATTTTACAACTACAGCAAAAACAATTAAATTAATGTCAATATAGTATTTTCAGTCCCTTGATAAACTAATGTACACAACTAAAGTAGGATAAAAGTAACCAATACTGTACAACCCTTTTGAACTAATGACTAAACAAAAGCAATGTATTTAGCCTTAAACTAAGTTTACACTGAATCAAAACAAAGATTGTTGACTAGTCTTCTGACTCTTCAGAAGAGTACACCAAGACTACAATCAACTCCCACAGCATGAATGAACTTTTAGCCAAAGCCAAACATTTCACGAACAGACACCCATACAAAATGGAGAACCACTCTGTCTAAGTAACAGCTGCTCTGAGAGCTGGGCTTCAACAGGCAGAACTCTTCTGTGGTTGGAGGAGCACGAGGTGAAGAAGACAACCTGGATGCAGATGGATGTCCAAAGAGAGGAGTCAGGGGAGGACAGATGGGCCACAGCACAGCTGGATCAGCATATCAACCGGCATCTATAGAGTCAATCAAACATCTGGCCTCAGGCCATAACACCAGGTCTCCAGTCCATCACAAGGACACCTGGACATGTCTCCAGTCCATCACAGGGACACTTGGACAGGTCTCCAGTCCATCACAGGGACACATAGAGACAGTATGCATGTTAGACATGCATATCTATATGCATGTCTAACATACATGTAGACATGCATGTCTACATGCATGTTGCTCCAGGCCCAGGCCTCTTGAAAGAGATCTGTGATCTCAATGGGACTTACCTGGATACATAAAGGTTAATAAATAATCAGAATCCAATAAACTGACATCAAAATCACCAGTCAGGGTTTGCATCAACATGAGACCTGTGCACGTCTGTTCACCTGGATCAGTGGCACATGTGTATGCACACACACACACCTATGCACACCAAGACTTCTTTGCTGCAAATACTTCTGTGAGCAGGATGTAGGGAATGATAAACACAGCTCCTGGCTTTTAAACAGATCTGCTCAACAGTGTGTGGTCTGCAGCATGTGCACACTGTGTGTGTGTGCGGTGTGGTCGTAAACACAGAGCCTCCTCCATGTCTGTTGGTCTGCGTGTGTGTTTCTCCTCCTGAACGTTATCTGAAGGTCTCCTGGTCAGGATGAAATGTTCCTCTGCGGTGGTTCTGCTCGTTGGTTGACGACGTGGCTCAGGTGCTTTGTTGTCGCTGCTGTCATGAAGTTCATGTGTTTCCCCCGACTGGGACGCCACTGAGCTCGAGTGCTGCACCGAGAGCACCTCCATGATGTAACAGCAGGCCCATCTCCTCATCTGACATCTGCTTTAGTTTACAGCAGGGGGTGCTGGGGGGGTGACCTGCTGCTCAGGCATTAGTGACTGGAAGCTGACCAAAGCGTTCATCTGATACAACTTCTGTCATCTGCCACAAGAAACTGAAGGCAAAGCTCCTTCTGACATGCACGTTTTCAACAGATTAACACACTGTACATGTTTCTGGAGGTAAACTCAACGGAACTTCTATCATTTGATGCTTTTAGAACAAATGTTTGTTGCAGATTTGTTGATGTAACGTGTAACATGTTACATGTTACATGTGTTCCTTCATAGACTCTGCTGGTGCAGCTCATCCAGAATATGACCGACCCTTTAAAACTAATCAACTGGACTGTTCTCCTGATTGAAGAAGATTCTCCCTACATCCATCCATGCATCCATCCATCCATTCATCATACATGCATCTATCCAGCCATCATATAAGCATCCATCCATCCATGCATTCATCCATCTATGCATCCATCCATTCATCATACATGGATCTATCCAGCCATCATACATGCATCCATTCATTATCCATTCATCAACCATCCATCCATCCATCCATGCATCCATCCATGCATGCATCCATCCATTCATCATACATGCATCTATCCAGCTATCATACATGCATCATCCATTCATTGTCCATTCATCAACCATCCATCCATGCATCCATCCATGCATCCATCCATCTATGCATCCATCCATGCATCCATCCATTCATCATACATGCATCTATCCAGCCATCATACATGCATCCATTCATTATCCATTCATCAACCATCCATCCATCCATCCATCCATCCATTTATCATACATAGAATACAATAGAATATATCTTTATTGGCATATTTTTGCACCGAGGTACAAGGTGTTGCAATTGGCGCACGCACAATCCTAAGAGAGACGTACGCACGGAGGCCGCAGCAGTATAAAACCGCGCCGCAAACAATCAGATATGGAAAAAGGAACACACAATCAGGTAAACATGGTATTCAAAAAAGAATCTATCACAATTTGTCTCAGGACACTCCATGATAAAGTCCAAAAAACTCTACCAGCTTTAGCACAAATAGACAGGACATGATGCATGTGATGACGACAAGCAGGGAGATTGAGTCTGTGAGTACCCTAAACACCGGTGTATAATACGCACTTTTATTGCTCATTTGAATGTCCTGCGTATTATACACCGAAGCGTATTATCTACAGATTTTTTCCCATATTTTTAGACCCATTTTTGGCTCTGATTCGCTGTTTTTCATTTTGGCCTAAAAATGGTGCAGTACCAGTTTCGGCCGCTATGGGCGCTAATGCACCCTGTAGTCTGTTTACCTGCAGACTGTACCTGGAGGCGTATCCTGGCGCCATCTAGTGGCCATAAAAAAGACTGTCACGGCAGCGCGTATTATACACCGAAGCGTATTATCTACCGATTTTTCTGATTTATTTCCAAATATTGGCCAAAGCGTATTATACACCGGAGCGTATTATACACCGGTGTTTACGGTAATCATTTCAGATGAGCACAGTCTGCAGATGTCTTAGCTCAGCTCCATCCGAACGTACACACAGAGACCTCGGGGGAGGGGGGGGAGGGCAGCGAGTTCACTTCAGCTTTCGACTCCAGGAGAAGTTTTTGCAGACAGCCTTCTTTTCCAAGGTCGCTCAGAGTCCCGATTAGATTAATCACTTTATTTATTTTCACGTCAGGCCACAGTGTACTTTTGACTGCAGCCTTTCAAGTCCCGGTGCTGTTCAGGTCCAAAAACGCCGAATCATGTGAGGTTCCGAGCTACAAATCCCCCCCATCCGTGCCCTGATTGAGGCCGGACGGCTGTAAACGAGTCCCAAAACGCACAGCAGGTCCACGGCTCTCCACCGCTGCTCCCATCGTGCGGTTCAGTTCGTACAACAGCTGGGACGTTGAGGTCATAGCCCGGATCAAAGAATCTTGCTGAGCGGGGAGTCTCGCCAGCGCGTTGATCGCCGCGGCTGCCTTCCTCAGCTTCCAGTAGCAGACACCTCCGCCAACGCCAAAAAACAGAGTAGCTGCCACCAATATCCAAATGATCCACAAATCTTCCACGTCTTCGACAGACAGAACGGTCAGACACATAGGCTTCCATTCCGACCACGAGTCCATAATGTATCCAACTGCGTGCGTGTCGGAGGGGCAAGCCGCTTCTCCTGGCCCGGTTCGCTTCGTGGAAAAAATCAGTCAAATCAAATCAAAACAACCCATGTAATTAAATCCATCTCAAATTGGTTCGAGTGAGCGCTGAAGAGTTACAGACGAGACAAAAAGCAAGCAGGGAGGAGGAAAACTTAGGGAGGAGAGGAGCAAAAAGAGATGCGACCTGCTTTGCCGAGAGCGGAAGTAACATACATGCATCTATCCAGCCATCATACATGCATCCATTTATTATCCATTCATCAACCATCCATCCATGCATCCATCCATCCATGCATCCATCCATCCATGCATCCATCCATGCACGCATCCATCCATTTATCATACATGCATCTATCCAGCCATCATACATGCATCCATTCATTATCCATTCATCAACCATCCATCCATGCATCCATCCATCCATGCATCCATCCATCCATGCATCCATCCATGCACGCATCCGTCCATTCATCATACATGGATCTATTCAGCCACCATACATGCATCCATTCGTTATCCATTCATCAACCATCCATCCATGCATCTCTCCATCCATGCATCCATCCATCCATCCATGCATCCATCCATGCATGCATCCATATATTCATCATACATGCATCTATCCAGCCATAATACATGCATCTATTCATTATCCATTCATCAACCATCCATCCATCCAGCCATCCATTCATCAACCAACAATCCATCAACCATCCATCATCCATTCATCCATCAATCATACATTAATCCATCCTCCATCCATCCATAATAAAAATAATAATAATGTGTATATATTGTCATCATTGTACTTGTATGTTCCCATACAACAATGAAATTTGCTCTCTGGATTTAACCCATCCACCAACATGTGGAGCAGTTGGCAAACTTTGGAGGCACCCAGGGAGCAACTGGGGATGGGGTGTCCTGTTCATAGACACCACGAGATGTGCAATGACCGGGGATCAAACTCGGGACCTTCGGGTCCTGAGTCAGCTTCCCTGCCCCTACACCATCTCGGCCTCCATCCATCCATCCATCCATTCATCCATCTATCCATCCATCCAGTCAATCCATCCACCTTCTCACTGAGAAGTGGGGGCTCCAACCTCTGCGCCACCATGCCAGTAAAAAGATTGTTATTATAATAAAACAATGACATAAGATATTCAAGTAAGTAAATACTTCTAGATAAATTTAACTTTATCACTTTGCTTAAAACATTTTTAAAAGATCATCCCATGGCACTTTCTGTACTCCCGGCTGTTCCTTACTCCCGAGGCCAGAAACACTGTTCATGAATTTATTTGGCTGCTTGTGTTTCTATGAGAGTAGCAAATCTTTTGAACTCACCACCATCCATGATGATTATTAACATTTACATCCAAACAACTGAGTTTAACATAACCAGTTTGACATAAAGATAATAAAACTGCGGCACCGTCACATGGAAATGGTTTTCTTTATTTAAAAAAAGTGTTTTTTCATAGTTTCAGTCTTGCATGGAGCGTAGGAGAATTGGACTTTTTGAAAATGATTTCCAGAGTAAAAAAATCCTCAAACAAAGTGAACTAAACTAAACTAAATCAAGACGGACATTAAAATGTTGACAGTTTACCTCAAACACATAGTCTTGAACACAGCAGAACAAAACCCTCTTCATTATTACATTTAATAATTTATGAACAAAAAAGTTTTTGTTTTTATTTAATTCAACAACTCGTAAAGCACTTTAGTCAATCTTGTCTTTAACTGTGATGAATAATAAAAAAATAATAATGTACCCAAATTGTTTAGCTAATTATGAGGACAATCCTTCCCTTCAGCTGTTCCTTTAGCAGCTTTGTCTGAAATTACCAAATATTTTCACCGTCCTCTTGATCTTCTTGTGTTTACGGTTTGAAGCGGTCGCTCGGCGCCTTCTTGTCCGTTTCGACACATTTTCACGGCAGCGCTGATAAAATTACTACAGCGTTTGGGTCTTTTTCTGTTTCCACGTGAACAAAAACATGCATTGAAACAGTGCCATGTTTACAAGAACATTTTTAGAAACAACAGTTAAATAGTTTTAGAAAAACTGTTCTCGTGTAGCCTGGCCCTCGCCTTCCTGCACAGCTCCGCTCAATTCTCATTTCCCTTCACTGCACAGTCTGGGATTTCTCTCATAGACAAGGATTTCTCCTGTAGATTTTTGACCGGACCAATCAGAGAACAGAAGGGGCGGAGTTTTGGACCCTAACCCACGCCCCCACCTGTCCCAGCGCGCAGAGCCCTATAAAGGGCTCTGCCAGCGCGCAGTCAGCGAGCAGCGGCATGTTCTCATTCAAAGCGATGCAGGACTGTTTTATATGTGACACAAATTTATTAATTTCCCCTTCTTAATCCCTTATCTGGAGTTTTCTTTTGTTTTTTGGGCCAAAAGTCAAGTGATCGCTCGCTCCCTCCTCCTTCTCTCCCTCCGCTGAAATGAACAAGGAAATGGCTGAGGTTGTCACGAGAATTAAACTCGGGTTTTACGTTGCTGCCCGAGTCCCATCAGATTTTCTGGTCTTCTGGTGAGCTGGACCAGCGATCCATGGTTTTATTTTATTTTATTAAAACGTTTTATTAACATATAAACACAGAATTTGCAGCGCGGCAGCCGGCAGCGAGAGAAAAGCTGCAGGAGGCGGAGCAGTTGTCAAGTTCACCAGAGCACGGGGAGCAGCCATACATGGCTCTGAGGGGAGGGAGCAGAATGCTTTCCCTGTTCAAAATATCCAATGGTTTTGTTCCTCAGCAGAGGCCAACGCCTCCAGCAAGAATCGTTTTTCAATGGAGAAAGTCCAGACCCTTGTCTGAAGCGAAGTGAAGGACAAGGGTCTGGTTTTAACCAGGCTAGTTCTCGTGTGGATGGGGATTGTAACTATTGCGCCACAGATACGTGCGACAACTGTAATAATTTTGGGAAGAAAATTAGTTGTGAAAACTTTTCAAACGTTCAAAATTCCAGCAGCACGAGCGAGGCGTTCACACGAGGAAACCGAAAACTCTGTGAAACATCGACGCATTTCAAGAACACCTTCATCAATGTCAGTCGCAGCCAAGTGACGTACCAGCTGAAGCTCCCCGGGTAAGAAGCACGAGGTCTAAATCAAAAAGACGTCCATTTACCTCCACTTTATGTGTAACTTTGTGAACTGATAAATTAGAAATAAAATGTTTTTTTAACAGCCAGTGGTGATTTTAGCCTCTTTTTGGGGGTGCTCAAGCACCTCTAAATTTTAACTCCTGAAAAATAGAGAAACCATCATTAGGATTTTGTAAGGAAACTCAGTTCTCAAATCGCAGATTCACCAAAATATTGAATACCGTAAATATGGAATAAATTACGACTTTTTAAATGGACCAGTAAAATCTTTTTTTTTTGCACAAGTTGGATCCTCAACACCACCTGTCAATCAATCCAGCAAGCTTTTCAACAACTGACCAATCAGCGATCACAATTTGTCCCAAGGTATACGCCCCTTACATGCAGGAGCTCCACCCACTTTTCCATCAACAACATTGTCGGTTTGAAAAATCGTCAGGAAAAAAATGGTTAAACGTCGTCAGTGAAGAACATAAAATTCAGACAGTGTTACCGTCAGTGTTTAGAGGGTGGAATACATCAAGTTCATGCTCAATAATCCAGGTAAATAATCCAACAAAGTGAGGTCAGATCCAAGAAACTAGAAACTCCAGAAACCATCTTATCTCCCTCAATCTGGTTGGCCCACTATGTGAGTGTACTACTTATGGGACTGAGTTTGTTGTGGCTCCTCAGACTGATGAAGTCCTATGGATGAAGGACAAAACATTTCAACAAACAAAAGAAACTGTCCAGAGGACCTGACTTAACTTTGGTAGAGTGTGGAATATAGTTTAGTCCCTCGCTACTTCATGGTTTTTCGTGGACTCGCTCTATTGCAGTTTTTCAAAACAAGATTCCATTCCATTGCATGTTTAATGGTTTAATTGAAGGTTAATGATTAGAGCTAGCTGTGCTTTGTTTTTTGTGTTTTAAATGAATATGTTGCAACTTCTATTTGCATAAGTTTAGTTTTTGTTATGATCAGTTAACACTAAACTGATTTTGTACAAAGTGTTTATTAGGTTGTGTAATGTAAAGCAGAGCGCTACTTATGTAGCATTTTAGCTAGCATGTCTGCATTCACTTAGCGCTACTTCTTGTTGCTCTCTAATATAGTTACTGAATCAAGTGCTTACCTATGTAGGTAAACGTAGATGTTTAACAACTTGTTAAAATACACCAGAATGCAGGAACTGGTATCTACTTTATTGAAAAATGTCTGGGGAAGGACCCCCAGACCCCCCACTAGTGTGTCCCCCTCCACTGTGCACATGCTTCTGACACTAGGTCACTGCGTTGTTCAAGCCAAGAGCCATGGACAGCACTGGGGGCTAAGTACCCCTAAAGGACAGATTCTAGAAACACCCCTGCTAACAAACATGAAATATAAATCCAGTTGCTTAAAGAAAAACCCTGGCGTGTCAAACTCAAAAGGGTGCTGAAATTAAAAATAGAAATGAAAAATATCAACTGAGATACCTGCTGTCTATTCTTGGTTGAAGATAGTATTCTCTTAAACAAATTACAAAAGTATGGAATAAGAGAACTGGCTCTGCAGTGGATATCTAGCAGTACTTGGAAAATAGGAAACAGTATGTGCAGTTGGATGATGTAAGATCAGATCAATGTATTGTTACATGTGGTGTTCCTCAAGGTTCGATACTTGGTCCAAGGTTGTTTATTTTATATATTAATGATTTAGTGAGTGTGTCTAATGTAATCAAATGTGTTCTCTTCGCGGATGGTACAACTTTTTTTTGTTCCGGAAACAATATTGACCAATTACTTGTTTTAATGATGAAAGAGTTTGTTAAAATCCTAGACTGGTTCAGACTGAATAAATTATCACTAAACTTGGAAAAAACAAACTATAT
>JBBPBX010008378.1:28489-39721 GCA_038048925.1 Garcialebias charrua | reverse complement strand
GGTATACAAGTAGCTTCAGACTATAGTCGCAAGACTGGCTAAACTCAAAAAATCAGCAACTTATAGTCTGAAAACTATGGTACCGTATTTTCTGGTGTATAGGTCGCACCTTTTAATGTTTTTTTTCAAGGCCTGCGACCTATACACCGGTGTGAGCTATTTATGGATTTTTTTCCCATATTTTTAGACCAATTTTTGGCTCAGTTGTGACCGTTTTTAATTTTGGCAGAAAATTGTGCAGTACCACTTTTGTCCACTAGGGGGACACTTCCAGAGTAGTAAACCGACCGTTTCCAGCTCATGTGTCCGAAAAAAAGCTCCTCTGCTCGTACTGACTGTCGGCCTCCTGGTCTGGAGGTAACTTCTTTCAGCTCTGTGTTTGTTAGCAAGATAAGTCCTGAACCACTCAGCGGATTTTTCTGAAACTTACAGAATGTAATCACTGTATGGACATTTACAAGTGAGTAGCTTTATTAGATGTTTGAGATAAAAATAACGATCTTTTATTAGCAGTTAGCTTTAGTTAGCTTCTGTTTTTAGCATTGGTTTTATTTCTGTTTACGTTATAAATAGCTTCGAAACCACTCGGTGTATATTTTTTCTGCTTACAAAGTGTAATTATATGGGTTTAATGTACTAACTGTTGGCCTGGATGAAACATTTGAGATAAAATTCGATTTTTTATTCGTGTTTTGAGAGACGGACTCTTCTGTTAGCATTCGTTTTATTTCCGTGTATATTTTAGCAAATAGCTAATAAACCACTCGGCTAATAAACCACTAACCCTTGTGCTATAATGTCAGCTATAATTTTTAGCAAACAAATAATTGTTTTTACGTGTTAATCTTCTTAAAAGCCTTGCTGTGCGCTCCTGTGGCAGACATTTGCAGCAGAGCTAAACACTCGGTCCATATTGCCGGGTTGTCTCAGCGGTGACGCGTCACGTCAGCGGTGGATGACGCGTTACGTCGGCGGTGACGTAGGTGCAACCTATTTCTGGATTTTTCCAATTTATTGATAAAAATTGGACAATGCGACCTATACACAGGTGCAACCTATACAACGGAAAATACGGTAATCATGAATACTTTGTAACTTTGAGTGACTGTCATTCCCAGTTAGTCATATGCTAATATTATGAGGATAAAGCTAAATATTTAGCATTCTTAAAAACAATACACATTCATACCTGAGTTACGAACTATCATCTTATGCTGAGAAATGAGTTGTAGCCTTTTTGGTCGAACCTTGACAATATTATGCACAAGCTCATGGGACATCTTGTGTGACCTCATATCTGTTGGTGTTTGGAATATGTTTTGAGGATGACTCTCAGATACAACTATGTGAAATATGAGCTCAATATCTGTAAAACTGATTGAGTTTATAGCCATCTTTGTGTTGACTGGCTAAGACTAGATAATTGTTGAGTGGTTGACTCCAGAGGTTTACAGATGTTAATTTAATTACTTTCTAAGTTTTTTTATTTACCTCATTTCCATTGACTAGAAGCTATTTTGCTAATGCTATAAACAAACATTAAGTTTTTTTTTACCTCATTTCCAGTGGCTAGAAGCTATTTTGCTAATGCTAAACAAACACAGGCAAAGCATTAATGCCTGCCACTTAGTGTCATGGTCTGTCTTCTGTTGTCTGGTGTTTCTGTGTTCTGTCTGTTTGTGTTTCTTTTAGTCTTCTCTTGAGTTTAATTTAGTTCTTTGTCTCCTCTCAGTTGTTTAGTGTCTTTGTCTTGCCCTGTTAAGCTTTCTGTTTTTGTTTCTGTGTTCTGTTTGTTTAGTCAGCTCTTTGGCTCCCTCTCCTGGACTTTCCATGTGTTTTCCATTCAACCTACCCTGCTCCATTTTAGTTATTTCAGGTTTAGTTTATTTCCCTGTCCTGCTCCAGATTAGTTAAATTCCTGTTTAGTTTACTTCTCTGTTCAGCCCCAGTTTAGTTATTCATGTTACATGTTTTAGTTAGTTCCCTTGCCCTGGTCTGTTATTTATTACTTCCCCAAGTGGTCCTTCCTGGTGTTGTGCTCCAATCAGTCTGATTATTTTCACCTTTGTCCCAAGCCCTGCCTGTGTGTATATAAGTTCCTCTGTGAGTTCTGTCTTTGTCGGTTCGTCATCGTTTTGGGTTCATCCTAGTCCTGTTCCCTGAGTTCCCTGAGTTATGTGAGTTATGCTGCCATTGTCAGCCTTTTTTCTGTTTGAACAATTAAAGTATTTATTTTTGTACTTTGCCTCCTGAGTCCTGTCTGCAAATGGGTTCTTTCCACGGTCCCTGAGCCTGGACCCTAACAGTACGAACCGACCAGTTTCTGAGCCCAGCAGACAGGTTCTCCTGAGTTTTTTTTGTTTTTGTTTTTTGCTTACCTGTTTTTTGAGTTTTCTTCAAGATGAGGAGAACCACCATCCGATGTGGTACCTATTGGACTAAACCCGTCCTGGACCTGACGGAGTACAGCCAGGCGGTGGAGGTTCTGCCTTCACCTCTCCTGCTGCAGGAGGAGAGAAGGACTAAAGGTAGCCACACAACACCCAGGTCCAGTTTTTCCTCAGCTCCCGTGCCGACTTACTCTGGGTGGACGTCGGGTGAGGATGCAGAGTCAGAGGATGAACTCTGGCTTGCCCCCGTGGTCCACTCACAACGTCGCCGTAAGAGAGGAAAACGAAAGACCCGGAGAGGGTCCAACACACCTTCAGTCCGTGCAGTTGGTCCTGCTCAGTCCGGCGAGACTGAGTCCCCTGTGCCCAGCTCCATTGTTGCTGTGGGGGCGGTCCCCGTTGCCTCACCTCCCAGGATTCCGGTGAGGACGGAGCTTGACGCCACACCTCTGGCACGCCCAACTGTTCATGCTCAGTCCGGCGAGACTGGGTCGCACACGCTCCAGCTCCAAACCAACGACTACATATCAATAAATCAAACTTTGCTTAATTTCATCACCTCTGCTCAAAATAATCCAGACTGCTCTAAATTTTTGCTTTCCCTCGCAGAAGAGTTCTTGTTATCTCAACCTGGTCTGACCCAACTCCCTGAGTACCAAGAAATTTTGATTTTCATAAAGACTATGAGGACAAGCACCACGGTACAAGTTCCAGACCCAGTACCTGCAGCAGGAGACCCAGTACCTGCAGCAGGAGACCCAGAACCTGCAGCAGGAGACCCAGAACCTGCAGCAGGAGACCCAGAACCTGCAGCAGGAGACCCAGAACCTGCAGCAGGAGACCCAGAACCTGCAGCAGGAGACCCAGAACCTGCAGCAGGAGACCCAGAACCTGCAGCAGGAGACCCAGAACCTGCAGCAGGAGACCCAGAACCTGCAGCAGGAGACCCAGAACCTGCAGCAGGAGACCCAGAACCTGCAGCAGGAGACCCAGAACCTGCAGCAGGAGACCCAGAACCTGCAGCAGGAGACCCAGAACCTGCAGCAGGAGACCCAGAACCTGCAGCAGGAGACCCAGAACCTGCAGCAGGAGACCCAGAACCTGCAGCAGGAGACCCAGAACCTGCAGCAGGAGACCCAGAACCTGCAGCAGGAGACCCAGAACCTGCAGCAGGAGACCCAGAACCTGCAGCAGGAGACCCAGAACCTGCAGGCATTCCAGAAGCTCCAGAACCTGCAGCAGGAGGTCCAGAACCTGCGGGCCTTCCAGAAGCTCCAGAACCTGCAGCAGGAGGTCCAGAACCTGCGGGCCTTCCAGAAGCTCCAGAACCTGCAGCAGGAGGTCCAGAACCTGCGGGCCTTCCAGAAGCTCCAGAACCTGCAGCAGGAGGTCCAGAACCTGCGGGCCTTCCAGAAGCTCCAGAACCTGCAGCAGGAGGTCCAGAACCTGCGGGCCTTCCAGAAGCTCCAGTGTCTTTGGAGGGTGCCTCTCAGGAAGGAGCCCCTCCTGTCTCCTGTGCCGAGGGGGTCCCGGAGGACCTTCCTCCTGTCTCCTGTGCCGAGGGGGTCCCGGAGGACCTTCCTCCTGTCTCCTGTGCCGAGGGGGTCCCGGAGGACCTTCCTCCTGTCTCCTGTGCCGAGGGGGTCCCGGAGGACCTTCCTCCTGTCTCCTGTGCCGAGGGGGTCCCGGAGGACCTTCCTCCTGTCTCCTGTGCCGAGGGGGTCCCGGAGGACCTTCCTCCTGTCTCCTGTGCCGAGGGGGTCCCGGAGGACCTTCCTCCTGTCTCCTGTGCCGAGGGGGTCCCGGAGGACCTTCCTCCTGTCTCCTGTGCCGAGGGGGTCCCGGAGGACCTTCCTCCTGTCTCCTGTGCCGAGGGGGTCCCGGAGGACCTTCCTCCTACGTCTCCTGTGCCGAGGGGGTCCTGGAGGACCCTCCTCACGTCTTCTGCTGTCCTGAGGTCTGGCCTTCGACGTCTGCGGCTCCTGAGGTCTGGCCTTCGACGTCTGCGGCTCCTGAGGTCTGGCCTTCGACGTCTGCGGCTCCTGAGGTCTGGCCTTCGACGTCTGCGGCTCCTGAGGTCTGGCCTTCGACGTCTGCGGCTCCTGAGGTCTGGCCTTCGACGTCTGCGGCTCCTGAGGTCTGGCCTTCGACGTCTGCGGCTCCTGAGGTCTGGCCTTCGACGTCTGCGGCTCCTGAGGTCTGGCCTTCGACGTCTGCGGCTCCTGAGGTCTGGCCTTCGACGTCTGCGGCTCCTGAGGTCTGGCCTTCGACGTCTGCGGCTCCTGAGGTCTGGCCTTCGACGTCTGCGGCTCCTGGGGTCTGGCCTTCGACGCCTGCGGCTCCTGGGGTCTGGCCTTCGACGCCTGCGGCTCCTGGGGTCTGGCCTTCGACGCCTGCGGCTCCTGGGGTCTGGCCTTCGACGCCTGCGGCTCCTGATGTGGCCTCGCCTTCGACGCCTGCGGCTGATGTGGCCTCGCCTTCGACGTCTGCGGCTGATGTGGCCTCGCCTTCGACGTCTGCGGCTGATGTGGCCTCGCCTTCGACGTCTGCGGCTGATGTGGCCTCGCCTTCGACGTCTGCGGCTGATGTGGCCTCGCCTTCGACGTCTACGGCTGATGTGGCCTCGCCTTCATCGTCTACGGCTGATGTGGCCTCGCCTTCGACGTCTGCGGCTCCTGTGGTCTCTCCTTCGTCGTCTGCGGCTCCTAGAGTTTCATCTTCGCCGGTTACGGTTCCTCTGGTCCCCATGTTGTCTGCTATGGTCTCAAAGGCTCCTCGTGCTGGACAGCCTCCCGGACGTCCGCCTGAACTGGCTCCTGGCGATGGACGGCCTCCCGGTCGACCGCCTGACCTGGCTCCTGGCGATGGACGGCCTCCCGGTCGACCGCCTGACCTGGCTCCTGGCGATGGACGGCCTCCCGGTCGACCGCCTGACCTGGCTCCTGGCGATGGACGGCCTCCCGGTCGACCGCCTGACCGACTTCTGCTTGATGGACGGTCTCCCGGTCAGCCGCCCGCCCGACCACTCTTCTGTTTTTGAACGTTGCCCAGGTCTTGCCCTGTCGGTTTTTGTTTAGTTTGTTCTGGCCCTCCGTCCTTGTGTTTTCCCCCATCCTCCCGCCCGTTCTGTGTTTGTGCTTTGTGGGACGTCAGGTGACGTCCCTTGAGGGGGAGGTTCTGTCATGGTCTGTCTTCTGTTGTCTGGTGTTTCTGTGTTCTGTCTGTTTGTGTTTCTTTTAGTCTTCTCTTGAGTTTAATTTAGTTCTTTGTCTCCTCTCAGTTGTCTAGTGTCTTTGTCTTGCCCTGTTAAGCTTTCTGTTTTTGTTTCTGTGTTCTGTTTGTTTAGTCAGCTCTTTGTTCCCACTGTGAGGTTGGCTCCCTCTCCTGGACTTTCCATGTGTTTTCCATTCAACCTACCCTGCTCCATTTTAGTTATTTCAGGTTTAGTTTATTTCCCTGTCCTGCTCCAGATTAGTTAAATTCCTGTTTAGTTTACTTCTCTGTTCAGCCCCAGTTTAGTTATTCATGTTACATGTTTTAGTTAGTTCCCTTGCCCTGGTCTGTTATTTATTACTTCCCCAAGTGGTCCTTCCTGGTGTTGTGCTCCAATCAGTCTGATTATTTTCACCTTTGTCCCAAGCCCTGCCTGTGTGTATATAAGTTCCTCTGTGAGTTCTGTCTTTGTCGGTTCGTCATCGTTTTGGGTTCATCCTAGTCCTGTTCCCTGAGTTCCCTGAGTTATGCGAGTTATGCTGCCATTGTCAGCCTTTTTTTCTGTTTTCAACAATTAAAGTATTTATTTTTGTACTTTGCCTCCTGAGTCCTGTCTGCAAATGGGTTCTTTCCACGGTCCCTGAGCCTGGACCTTAACACTTAGCTGTTGGCGGTGGGCAACAATTAAATTGTTAGACTTATTGTTGTTGGACTGTTGTTGGAGTTCTAGTTAGTTCTTTTTAATCTTGTGTTCTATTTGAATTATTTTGCTTTAATTTATAGAATAAATTATGCCCAACATTTTTATTTCAGTCCAAACACCTGCATGTTACTTCAAACCTACAAAGCCCTCAACAGCCTAGCTCCATCATACAAAGTATATTACAGATCTTATTGTTCCATATTTTCCTAACAGAGCACTTCACTCTCAGACTGCAGGTTTACTTGTGGTTCCTAGAGTTTCCAAAAGCAGAATTGAGGGAGTTCTTTCAGTTCTCAGGCTCCTCTCTTTCACATTTGTAAAAAATGGAATCACGTTTGACAAAACAGAATTGCATAATTTTGAACGATTCCATTTTTTTCTAATGTAATTCTGTTTTCAAATGTGATTCAGTTTTTTTCTAATGTGATTTTTGTATTTTCTAATGTAATTCTGTTTTATTCAAATGTGATTCCAGCTACTTCCACTTTGGCTTAATGGAATTCCATATTTTCTAATATTATTATTTATTTTTTTCCCCCAAATGTTCATTTACACCTCAGGGCCGCCGCCCTGAGATAACTTTGTTGTGATTTGGCGCTATGTAAATAAACGAGTTTATCAGTTGTTTATTATAAACTATCCGTATGAGCAAAAGTATCGTTTCTCCCTGAGATGGATCAACTATCTGTCCAAATTACACTCCACCTCTCAGCTAATGGCAGTTGGATGAGCTCCAGCCCTCCTACAATGCTCAGCAAGATGAAGTGGGTAAGGAAAACGAATGGTTTCCGTAGCAACCAAAAGTGCTGTTCGCTGCTTCTTCGTTACAGGAATAAGAAGAGCAATCGGTGCATTTGCACACTGAGCAGGCAAAGGATTTCAAGAGGAACTAATCTGACTTTTTTATTTTCTCAAGCTGGCATCCTTTTGTGAAGTCTGGAATGTCTCTGAAGTATTTTGGGTAATTACCACCCAGATAAAATACTCTTTTTAACCCAACTATGAAGCCTTGTCTGAAAAGAGGGCTGACAAAGTCAGAGGAAGGTACTTGTTAAAAAATGATGTTGACTTAATCGCTAAAATTACATTATCTGTAGTATGGAACATTTGGACAGTTTATTGTTTTATGCACACCCTCATTACAAAGTTGGAGTTTCTCAGGTCTGGATTTGTAAATAGTCCAGTAAAAAGTGACTGGAACACTTTTTTTTTTTTACCGATTACTAAAACAAATGCAGAGCAGAATTTGTTGAGTTGGTTGAGCTGCTCCCGCTCAGCAAGAAGGTTGCTGGATTGAATCCCGGCCTGGGGCCTTTCTGGGTGGAGTTTGCATGTTCTCTCCGTGCATGCATGGGTTTTCTGGTCTTCTCCCACAGACATGCATATTAGGCTGATTTGGGAACAAAAAATTGTCCCTAGGTGAGAAAATTTAGACATTTGAAGACTTTAAAGTCATAAAGTTAAATTATGTTGGCCTATTCGAGTTGGGAGTCGCTTAAGATACATTTTACTTTAAAGTGAAACTAAACCGAAATTTAACTTTTTTTAGCTGATAAACTCCCTAGAATGTGTTTAAAATGTTTCATAGCACTATTTCTGTGTTAATTTTCATGTATTTGTGCGTATTAGTTAAAATCGGCAATATTTGGTCTAAAATCGTATTTACGGTACTCATGGGTTGAACAGAGGTTATTGCACCTTAATTTTCTTGTTGGTCTCGGTTTCGCACAGTGAAGTGTTTTCGCAAGCTTTCGTCACAGCCTCTGCTGCCTGAGTATAAAAGTGGAGCCACTCCCCCAAGAAGGTCACTCCCCCTGCAAAGCTCAATAATAATAATAATAATAATTAATTCAATTTATAACGCACTTTTCATTACTGAAAATCTCAAAGTGCTACACATATATTGAATGCTACACACATTCATAAACCGGTGGCGGCAGACTACCATGCAAGGTGCTTTCCAGTCCTACCGGGAGCAACTCAGGGTTAAGTGTCTTGCCCAAGGACACAACAACACATGGTGCGGGTCCCGGGAGTCGAACCGCCAACTTTCCGATCGGGAGACGACTGCCATTACCACTACACCACGGCCACTACACCAAGGCCGCCCTCAGCTCAGGGGTTGGGTTAGCGATAGCATTAGCATTGATGAGTGAAGCTGTTCCAAGAACAGCTCTTCAAACTGATGTTCACCCACCCTTACACCATCAGGGTACAATCCGTTTGGAGGTGAGTACCATTTTACACCTTTCCATTCCATAATTTATCTTTTGAGTATATGACGCGTTTCTTCATGTGCTGTGTTTGCGGCCTGCAGCGTTGCTTCGTTGTTGCCCCACATAAGGTCGTGGCGTTTTTATCTGTTGCTGATCAACGTTAGTTTGTGTTGTAGTTGCGTTTAAATGCTAAAAATCTAGTGTTTCTTATGAACACCGCAGTGTGTGTGAACTCTTATGAACTCGGATAAGGAAGACCGCAACATCAAAAAACAATGGAGACTAGCTGTGCTAATTTTAGCTGTTGTAGGCTACTGGTTAACGATGTTTTAGACCCGGTGTTCTTTTGCTGCAAATAATGTTGTGGATCAAAGGTATTTATAAAATAATATGTACTTGGTGAATGAATATCATGGTCATCAGCTCTGTGCAGCAGTATTTATTTTGCACTGGGTCATCTGTTTGACAGATCAACAAGGTGATAAAACAGTAATGTTTCTCAAGTATGCTTGTTTGTAAGGTGATTAAAAATGTGTTGTTATTTTTTAGCTCCATGAGGCGTTCCACATCCAGGGAATCTCTGAGCCGTGTTTCACAGCACCAAGCTTGATTGGAGACATGTTGACATGTCACTTTGGAGGTGACATGAGAGCTGATTCACCAGGTATTCATGTTTTATTATTACTTTTGTAGCCCACCTTTACCCTCTGTCTGCAGGTATTAATATTATTATTTAATTATTATGTTTTATTTATTTATTATTTTATTTATTACTTTTATTATGGCGGACATTATATAAAAAAAAACGTTTAAAAAAAGTCTATGCAACATTAATTCTTGTTTATTTGTACATTGCTACCTGTCCCAACATTTTGGGGATTTGTTGACACTGTGAAATTTTGAATCAACATTTTTCTCCATTAAAATGTTACATTTACTCAGATTAAACTTTTGATCTTTCCTCTGTTCAGGACTGCAAATATCCAGGGTCGGGATGGAGTGAGTGGGAAGTCCACTGCTGCAACGTGTCCTGGTTTGTCCTCATGCATGAGGCGAAAAAACAAATAAAATAAACAAATTGATTACAAAACCTAGTTGTTTATGATTCATTAACAGTAAGTTAATTCAAAACAACAAAAGGTTCTGTGTTGTGTCAGCCCTGCAAACACACGGGACACCACCCCAGCTCCTCTGGATGGACGCAGTGGACAGAAGAACTAGCAGTCCAACACACTCGAGACCACCTGCAGGATGCTCCACTTCCAGCCAGAAACTAACACCAGGGTCTCAGCTGTAGCATCCAACATTGTCGTGGATGCAGGTCTCAGGAGATGAAGCAGCTCTGGCCGAGACTCTCTGCATCATCAACAGGATCATCTTGGTTAAAGTAATCCTGGCTGCAATTACTCTGTGTGGCTGCTGGGTGCTTGAGTCATCACAGTTCTCTGAAAAAAAAAAAAACATTTTACAGGATACATAGTATTGTTAAATTCATTGCAATTGGTTTAATTTGCATTAAAAAATATTATTTCTCATAAATCTTATCAGCTGTGCTCAGTTTTGATTAGCTGACACATAGCTTAAACAAATACTGTGTACACGTCCTAACAAATATTTATCATACAAGCTTATAGAATGTTTCTAAACACGGATCTTTGGAAACCAAATAAAATATTTTACCACTGTTTAGTGCTCATTTACAGTCAATTCAAAAAACAACGTGTTTAGTTCTAGGTTGCATAACAAAAATAAGCCAAAGCTTCAAACAAAACGAGGGTAGATGAAATCAATATTTTAAAATAAAATCTATTATGAAACGTTACTTTTGTAATGTGCTAAGTAATAAGATGTTGCGAATTAAAGTCACTTCAGCTGGACTACAACACTGTTGTGATCCAAACAACGACAAAAACACAGCCGTACACCGCATGCCATGCAGCTAAACACAGGTTTTTAATGTGTTCTATGTTCAGAAGCATACGCTTAAGCTGTGTGTATGTGATTAAATACACGCAACATTTTACAACTGTTATTTTGGTAAAAGTTAAGGTATTTACTTACTGAAGACGCGACCATCCACCATTTTGAAATCTAACCTTGGGGAGAGGTGGGAGTTTACCACTAGAGGGGGCGTGAACGCAGGACAACCCCCAACCTCCTCCCCTCTTTGTCTCTCGACACGCCCATTTTGAGGGAGATTTTCAATCGGCTTCGGGGGAGGAGTTACCGTCTCGACCTGTGTTGAGTGCCACTTTAAAAGCAAATCTACTCAAATGTCTTTATTTTTTATTTTTTATTTTTTTTTACATGCAGTGCATTCTCCTGACAAACACGGAGTACCTGATTTCATCAACCTGCCACTGAAGGCCCTTGTCTGTGTGTTCATTTCTCTGTAACTACAGAAAACTATTACACTAACCATGAATATCTCATGAAACATTTTGTTCTGTAGAACAAATTAAAATATTACATACAGTTTATAAGTGGCTGGCCCTTTTGGTTTTGATTAGAAGAGTAAATTAAGACTTAGGGTTTTCTGCAAATGAGATGTTGAATACTTCAAAGTGCTGCGACATGGTTCCTGTCTAGATTGTTTTCGTTGCAAATGACAAAGAAAATGAGACATTAAAAAGAAGGCAAAACCAAAACTACAAAAACCTGTGGGGTTTCTCATTTGTTTGATCACCAGTGGCAGTCTTAGCTTCTTTTT
>JBBPBX010008378.1:18199-28340 GCA_038048925.1 Garcialebias charrua | reverse complement strand
TATATATATATATACAGTACAGTGTATATATATATGGTTCTGTTTATTGCATTTATGATTCAATGCAAAAAATAAAATTAAAAGGTAACAGATCATAATACAGTACTTGGTTTATTTACATAATGTCTTTAATTGCTGGATGTCCGGCCCCAGAGCTTCTGGCTTTCAGTAACTGTAGTCCCCTGAGCAGTTTAGTTGAATATCACTTTTTTAGAGGGTGGAACACAATTTATTCCATTTCCAAAACATAAACTTAGTCTGGAAAAACATAAACTTAGTCTGGAAAAATTTAAAAGATAATAAAGCCCTGCGGCCGACCTCCTCTTATGAGCAGCTGAATACAAACGGTGATAAACAGGAAGTACCACATGTTCATCTGTACGATGGAAACTGCGAGTAAATCCTCCATTTTTGTCATAATTACATTGTAGGCTTAATAGTTAATTAAAGCTAGTTGTGCTTTGTTTTGTGTGTTTTGTTTGTAGATACATGTTACAACTCCTGGTTGCACAATTTTAGTATTTTCTGATCCGTTAACACTAAACTTCAAAGCCTTTATTAGGTTGTGTAATGTAAAGCCGAGCGCTACATCTGTAGCATCTTAGCTAGCGCATCTGTATTATAAGCTGCTAGCTTATAATAATAATAATAATAATGATAATAATAATTTTATTTAAAAGCGCTTTTCAGGACACCCAAGGACACTTAACAAACAGACACAGTTCAAACATCAGCAGTAACAAATTGAAATATAAAATACATAAAGAATATAAAATACAAAATAATTAAAAATACATTTAGTAAAATTAATGATAAGCTAGTCTGAAGAGATGTGTTTTCAGAACAGTCTTGAACAGAGAAAGGGAGGTGGTGTTTCGAAGGTCAGGCGGTAGAGCGTTCCAGAGGTGAGGGGCAGAGCAGGTGAAGGCCCTGCTCCCCATGGTGGAGAGGCGGGCAGAGGGTACATGGAGATGTAGTGAAGAGGAGGATCTGAGAGAGCGTGATGGGATGGAGATTTGTAGGAGGTCAGATAGATAAGGAGGGGCAAGGTTGTGGATAGCTTTGAACGTGAGAAGTAGAATTTTGAAGATGATGCGTGATGCGTGGAGCTGCTAGGACAGGAGTGATGTGGTTATAGTAGGAGGTTTGAGTGATGACACGGGCAGCTGAGTTCTGGACCATCTGTAACTTGTGGAGAGATTTGTTGGGGAGGCCGTAGAGAAGGGAGTTGCAGTAGTCAATACGGGAAGTCACAAGACTGTGCACCAGGATGGCTGTGGAGCGGGGTGTGAGAGAAGGACGGAGACGGTTAATATTACGGAGGTGGAAATAGGCAGACCGAGTAATATTGTTGATGTGTGAAGTGAAGGAGAGAGTGGTGTCGAGGATGACACCGAGACTCTTGACCTGAGGGGAGGGGGATAGCAGAGAGTTGTTAAGGGGGACGAGAAGATGTTCTGATTTTGAAATAGAGTTTTTGGTACCAACAAGAATGATTTCTGTTTTGTTACTGTTTAGTTGAAGGAAATTGTTAGAAAACCAGTGATTTAGCTCATGAGACAGTCTGTGAGGGTGGATTTTGGTTTTGTTAGCTTAGCGCTACTTCCTGTTGTGCCAAGCTCTCTAAAATAGATATTGAATTGTGTTTTCTTATGTGGGTAAATGTAGATGTTTAACAACCTGTTAAAATACTTTGTACACCAGAATGCAGGAAATGGCATCTACTTTATTTAAATTTTTCTGTGGGAGGATACCCAGACCCAGTCTCAACACTCCCACATTATGAATGCTTCTGATGCTGATGGCCACCACGTTGTTCAAGCTAAGAGCCATTATCTACGGTGGCCATGGCCACTGTAATTATCAGCACTGGGGGCTAAGCACCCCCTAAAGGTCAGATTCTAGAATCGCCCCTGTTAATCATAAAACCTGTGATCAAACTGCACTCAGTTAGAAAATGACAGCCATTAAATACAATATCATTATGACAGAATAAAAGCAAAACAGAATCTTCATAAATTTTTCCTTTTGACATGAAACACATACTTAAATAGAAGTGTTAAAGGTGCTATATGTAACTTTTCTAAAAAAATATATTTTTAACATATTTCTTCACTCTGTCACTATCTCCTGACAGACTGATGTTAGACAGGTAATCTCTGAAAAAAACTAAAAAAAATATTGTCCCCTTGCTTCTCCAGGTGGTAAATAAGCATTTCTAAAAAGCAAAAGTGACCCGCCGTTAACCAGCCAATAAAAACAGAGTTTGTAACCAGCCAATAAAAACAGAGCTTGAATTTGAATCAGCCAATAAAAACAGAGCTTGAATTTGAATTTCAGCAGACCACAGGGGGGCAGAGCCATATATGGCTCTGAGGGGGAGGGAGCAGAATCAAAGTCAAAGTCAAAGTCAACTTTATTGTCAGATCTGCAATATGTACTGTACAGGACATACACAGGACCGAAATTGCGTTTCTCTCAGTCCCTCGGTGCAACAGTAAACATCTAAACATTGAAACACTGAAACATATAATAATAGACATAAGCATAAAATAGTAAAACTAACACTGTCCTGAGTTTTTTGCATAGTGGTATAAGAGTATGAAAATTTACACCAACTCTAAAACTAAAACATTAAACATTTAATGAACATAATACTGTCCTGAGTTTTTGCATACTAGTATAAAAAAAGAGTATAAAAAGTATAACTAAAATAAACTAAAGGTTTCTAGCATTGACATTTGCAAAGTGGCAAAGCAGCGTATGAGTTAATGTACACAGTATATGTATGAGGTAGTAGTTGATGTTGTTATAGAGGCAAAAAGTGGCATATGCAGTAAGGCACATTGGGCATCCCTAAATAAGACCGTTCAGAGCACACTGTATATGTACCAGCAGTGGTGTAGATATTAGAGTAGTGTAAATGTAAACAGTAGTAATTACATGTAAGCAGTAGTAATAAAAGTAAACAGTATTAATAAATGTAAACAGAGAATGTAAACAGTATTATGATTATAGGCAGTGATGTAATACAAACATTAGTGCAAGTATGAGAAGTAGTGCAAACTGTATGAGCACATGACCGAGAGTTTAGTGAATGCTTTCCCTGTTGAAAATATTCCTAAGTGCTGCGCGCTACATAAAGTTACATATAGCACCTTTAACTGTGACTTTTCTAAAAGGCAACGCTGATAAATTCAAAAGGATCTTCATATAGACTGAATCCACTTGAAATGATTTTATTGAAACTGTACATGCACTGAGTTTCTCAGCTATTTAATAATCGTTCCTGCTGTATAGCTCAGTAATTCACCTTTAGGTGTGACTGGATTTACTCTGAAGTTAACAGAATAATGCTGATTATCATTCAATGGCTCTGCTGAATTTGTTTGTAGCGGCATTCAGAACTTTCCATCCTTCTAATCTGGAGCATTTCTTTTTGATGGAGTGCTTTTTGTTTTTTTGTATGGACGGTGTTCTTTTCCATCAACTCAGAGGATTTTAACAATTTTGTTTTGCATGAGATTTGATTTTAATAAAAAGCTGAAAAGGACAGATTTTCATTTAAAGATGAAAAATGGAATTTTTGATGCGTATGGATCTAATTGAGCAGCATTCATTCCGTTTGACAACGATGGCTTGAAAAACGAGCTCAGCGCAGCAGCGAGCGTGATTTAGAATTGCTGGACTGTGGCTGCATGTCTGCCGTCTTCACTGTGGCCAATTCATCAGGCATCAGAGGCAGATTGGGATGATTGATGCCTGTGTCTTTCTGTGACTAACCACTGCTACATTATGCTTTCAGCTGCAGCCAGATAACACACCACTTTACAAATCTACCATTATTGGAGAGGTGACAGTCAAACTCAACAACCTGGCATCAAAGAATAACATAAGGGGAAATAAACTGAAGCGCCAAACTCTCGTACATTAAGATAAAGAGTTAAAATTACAGCTAATTTGGGCGTTTTCGCAAACTAGTCACAATTTTTTCACAGAAGTTGTATTCTTAATATTGTTTCTTAAGCAGTAAACTATCAGCCCTTGTAGTAATGAAGCGAGGATGTGCTCACTCGCTCTGTTCTTCGCTGATTGACTTTCTTCCTCCAGCCCTCAGAGCTGGGTTTGGTTATTAAGCAAATGAGTTGCTGCTCCGATGGGTTTTACCATCCGATAAGCATGGCTGAAGGTTAATGCAGCCTTGTTAGTCTGGGAAATTAGAGTTCAGGATGGACCTCCCAAAGCATGACGCTCTGCTTCCTACAGGTGCTCTCTGACCCATTGTTATCTTGTGCAGGGGCTTGATTTCAGTGGGCACACAAAGCTTGATGCATCAAAGAAACATCAGTAGGTTCTTCTAAAGGAGATTTTTTTTATTACTTTGAGTTGTTGAAAATTGGAAGACTTTAAGGCAATTGTTGAAATGTTCTGAAGAAGTGTCAGAAAACGGTTTTCCAACACTGAGTTTCAGATCAAACGGAGACCAGAGAGCAGATTATAGAACTGGCAAGCCAGCAGAACCAGAAGGACCACTGACAGAGGCGGGCGCCGCCCCTCCTTGGAACTGCAGCTCTTCTTCTTCACCATTTGAAGATTTTTTTTTTTTTTTTTTATAAAAGTGAAATAATAAAATAAAAATATTTCGAAATGCATGCATATATGTTTTTAGTTGTGTAGGATAAATATTTTATGAGTAATGATTGTTTGTTTCAAAAAACGTTTTCTGATTGTGAGTGACGTACTTCCGGTTTCCCTGCTCGGCGCCGCCTGGGGGCTTTTCCCATGCTTTTCCATTGAATCTAATTATAACTAGCGGCCGCTAGCGGTCGTAGCTTATGTCCCATCTGTACAAAACTTTTGGATTGTACAGGTCGCATTTTCCGCCGCCCTCGAGCCTGGACTCGTCTCTTATAGAGCTTTGGAGCACACGTCACTGTGTGGGCGGGTGTCGGGGGCGTGTCGGGGCGTTCCGGTTTCGACCGCCATGTTTGTTGTCTTCAGAAAAAATAAAAGAAATTCAGGAGATTTCTTCCGTCACAGTTCTGAAAAGCAGGCAAAATAAAGTGGACTGTATCCTAATAAGCTTCTCCCAGGTGAGAAAAAAAAACTACATGGAAAAAATCGGTATAATTGGAAATGTTGCCCGTTTGAAATAAATAAATAAATGGAGCAGAGACCTGGAGTAATACTTACCTCCACTGACATTCCCTTCCCAGTCATTCATTTTAGCAGACCTGGTCTGTGTCAGTGTTTACACCACAAATAATTTTTATAATTACAAATCACTGGGAGAGCTGGTCCAATCTATGAACAGCTGGGTAGATGATTTGGACATTTTTAAAGCCCCCAGATTGTAAATACGTTGAAGGTACGTTGTTTTTGGCTCCTTAATTGTACATAAATTATTAATTTACATTTCTTTCAGAATCAAACAACCTTCTGTATGCTAGGAGTATTAAAAACTGAGAACACTTTATTTTTAAAGTATGTTTTTTAACTAAATTACAAAGGTCCAAGTTGAAAATTACCTTATTTTTAATGACTTGAGCATGTCTAATAACATGTAGACTTCAAATCTTGATTAGATTACTATAATCACTATATACAGTATATGTATTAAGATGCATATATATATATATATATATATATATATATATATATATATATATTATACATTGTCTTTTCATTCACCATTTTAATTGTGTTGTTCACAGGTTCTGCTCTGACTCTGAGCCACCAGAACACCGTGGGTCATGCTGAGTAACAGTGTGTCTACACACAGAAATAAAATGGTGTGTGAATCATCAAAACACCTACATTAAAATACAGCTAGCAGTAAAAAAAATCTTAAAGTTAAAGCATGTGGTTTCATCATAAACACCAACTCCTGAACTTGGAGCATCTTCTGATGGACTCAGTGTGATCGCTGCTGCCTGGAGAAAGTTCCCTCACAGATACAAGACATGCAGCATCCAGCAGCTGGAGGCAGGAGATGAAGTTCACCTGCAGAAGCATCACCCACTCTGCACAGGTGCATAATCAAACCACTGTGACCGTGTGTGGACCACACAGACATGGCTGGACGTCTACAGAAAGCATGAAGCTTCCTAAAGATATTTCTCAGAGCTTGTACTTCAAGGGAGACATAATTATGTAAAACATGCTGTTGACTTATATTTGCACATTTTTGTGTGTTTTCTATAAAATGTATTAACTCACACGTTCATCACATTTACTGGAAATGTTTAATTACATCAAATGTTTACTTCAAAATGGATCTGTTTCATTTCAAATTCAAACAATGACAACAATACGGCAAAGCAATGAAGTCCTGTATAGTACCTGACTTTTTTTGTGTCACCCCTAAGAAATTCTTTGTCTAGCTGTTTTTTATTCAGCTCTGACCTGAGCTCCCTGTTTTCCTGTAAGAGACGATTAATTTCTGCTCTTCTTTGTTCGCACAACTGACATTCTGTTTGTCGCCTTTTTGCTGCTGGTTCATCTTCCTCCTCCCCATCTGCAGCGACAGTGATGTCCTCTCGTGGGGTTTCCACCGCAGACTCCACAACTTGCTCATGCTCCTCTCCAGCAGCCTCCACCACCTGTTGGTGCTCATCTCCAGCAGCCTCCACCACCTGTTGGTGCTCATCTCCAGCTGCCTCCACTACCTGTTGGTGCTCATCTCCTGCAGCCTCCACCACCTGTTGGTGCTCATCTCCAGCAGCCTCCACCACCTGTTGGTGCTCATCTCCTGCTGCCTCCACCACCTGTTGGTGCTCATCTCCTGCTGCCTCCACCACCTGTTGGTGCTCATCTCCAGCAGCCTCCACCACCTGTTGGTGCTCATCTCCTGCAGCCTCCACCACCTGTTGGTGCTCATCTCCTGCAGCCTCCACCACCTGTTGGTGCTCATCTCCTGCTGCCCCACCACCTGTTGGTGCTCATCTCCTGCTGCCTCCATCACCTGTTGGTGCTCATCTCCTGCTGCCTCCACCACCTGTTGGTGCTCATCTCCTGCTGCCTCCACCATCACCTGTTGGTGCTCATCTCCTGCTGCCACCATCACCTGCTGATGATCATCTCCTGCTGCCTCCATCACCTGCTGATGATCATCTCCTGCTGCCTCCATCACCTGCTGATGATCATCTCCTGCTGCCTCCATCACCTGCTGATGATCATCTCCTGCTGCCTCCACTGCTTGTTGATTTTGCCTTTCCATCACTTCCTTCATCTTCCCCTTGTGCTCTGCTGTAACGTCTCTTTAATCGACGAGCATGTCGGTCTGATGTTGACACTTTCACCTCGGAGTGTCCCAAGTGCAGTGTTGGAGCCCAGTCGGGATTTGACTCATCCATCTCATAAGAAGATTTGCCTTGAAGAGAACGCAGATCAGTAATATAATTATTGCCAGAAAACATTACTGTCATCCATCTAGTATATTATTTTTTTAGTTGAAATTACTGAAGTTCCATTAGTAGATTACCTTATTTTAATGGTGATGTATAAATGTCATAACAATGTACTACCCTTAAATATTCAGACACATTTTGTTAAAAGATGAAGTGCTTTAATGTGTAATATGTTGAAATTTGAAAATTGAGATGAGTTACTCATTTTTTGTTACTTATAGATTATTCTTTGAATAGATTGTTTGGAAAAGGGGCAGATATAATAAGATAGTTTCTTCTTTCTGCTGCCTTTCATTTTATATTTTCTTTTTTTTGTCTTTGTTGGGTATTTATTTTGATAAAATGAATAAAGAAATAAATTAATAATAAAAAACAATATGCTACAGTCAATGTGACAACACAATCAACTTTAAACAGTTTATTTTAAAATAACACAGATGTCCGACCTAAACTTGGTTGACCCACTATGCACTGAACTCGACCAAAACATGATACACCTTGACAAAATGGCACAACTCCAGTAAACTGATTTAAAATACTCACCTGAATGGAAATGTCTGGAACAAACAAGCATGTATCTTGTGATGTTGGAGAACGTTACATCAGGACGTCTCACTGCTGATATCCATGCCTCCTTTTTGTTATGGCCGACACAAGCTCGCCCTCGCGTTGTTTCCAGGTAGGGAAACTATAAAACGAGAGTCCGTTTTCTATTTTTTTTACCTTTTCTGTCGTGTGAACGGACATTGCATCCTATTACACAGCAATTTAGGACCATTGCTAAGCTGTTGAAACCTGATTCGAACAAAATACGAGCAAGGCAGGAAAAATGGCGGATCGACAAAAAACTACAAAAAAAACTACCCACAATGCTGTGCGTGGTGGACCAGTGACGTCACGCTCCAAAGCTCTATCGCCACGGATCGCCAGCGCTTCCGGTTCGAGCCGAGGAAGGAGGGGGAACGGGGGACCATTACAGTCAGAGCTGATCACACGGCCAACTAGCGACGTTGAAACAGCTGTAATTATTAATGGTGCCTTTTTACACAGGTAAGCAAGTAATAATTAGTGAGTTTAATAAATCGCTGAGCACACATGAGCAAAGTTTGAGCTGATCTCATCTGTGTTCGGGACGTTGTGTCGTGTGTGGGTGGTTGTTGCAGTCACAGTAGCTACTAGCTGTGCTCATGGTTGTGGTGTACACTGCAACATTATAAAAGTTGCTACTTGCTAGTTATAAACCCGAATGTGTGAAGACGACTCCTGTCTGTCCATCTTCAGCTCATGAACTGTTTACTCCTCAGAGTGTCTGTCTGTGTTAGTTAACTTTTGTCTCGTTTCGTTTAGCAGCAGTTGCAAATTTTCTGATGAATAAATCTGAATGAATAAATAAACTTTAGTTTTAGTTTAGTTTAGTTAAACTTTAGTTTCATTATAAGTTGTGCTGTTGTTTCAAAGACACTCTAAACTTAAATAAATCAAGTAGCAGAAGTCAAAGTCAAAGTCAAAGTCAACTTTATTGTCAGATCTGCAATATGTACAGTGCAGGACATACACAGGACCGAAATTGCGTTTCTCTCAGTCCCTCGGTGCAACAGTAAACATCTAAACATTGAAACACTGAAACATATAATAATAGACATAAGCATAAAATAGTAAAACTAACACTGTCCTGAGTTTTTTGCATAGTGGTATAAGAGTATGAAAATTTACACCAACTCTAAAACTAAAACATTAAACATTTAATGAACATAATATTGTCCTGAGTTTTTGCATACTAGTATAAAAAAAGAGTATAAAAAGTATAACTAAAATAAACTAAAGGTTTCTAGCATTGACATTTGCAAAGTGGCAAAGCAGCGTATGAGTCAATGTACACAGTATATGTATGAGGTAGTAGTTGATGTTGTTGTAGAGGCAAAAAGTGGCATATGCAGTAAGGCACATTGGGCATCCCTAAATAAGACCGTTCAGAGCACACTGTATATGTACCAGCAGTGGTGTAGATATTAGAGTAGTGTAAATAAATGTAAACAGTAGTAATTACATGTAAGCAGTAGTAATAAAAGTAAACAGTATTAATAAATGTAAACAGAGAATGTAAACAGTATTATGATTATAGGCAGTGATGTAATACAGACATTAGTGCAAGTATGAGAAGTAGTGCAAACTGTATGAGCACATGACCGAGAGTTTAGTGAAAACCCGTTTGGTGACACAGAGTCTAGTGTTAAAAACTTTGTGTTGAGTGATAATATGTGAGAAAGTTTTAGTGTTAAGGCAGTTCAAATGGGAGGGGAGGCAGAGCAGGCAGAGTGTTTAGCATTCTGACTGCCTGATGAACAGAGCTGTCTCTCAGTCTGCTGGTTCGAGCCTGGAGACTCCTCAGTCTCCTCCCTGATGGCAGCAGTCTGAAGCAGCTGTGTAGTGGGTGTGTGGGATCACCTGCCATGCGGTGGGCTTTCCGAGTGAGGCGTTTGCTGTGTAAGTCCTGCAGTGAGGGCAAGGAGGTGCCCACGATCTTCTCAGCTGCTCTCACAATGCGCTGGAGGCTCTTGCGGCAGGATGCAGTACATGCACCAAACCACACAGTGATGCAGCTGGTCAGGACACTTTCTATGGCACCTCTGTAGAAGGTGCTCATGATGGGGGTTGAAGCTCCAGCCCTTTTCAGCTTGCGGAGAAAGTAGAGACGCTGGTGAGCCTTCTTTGCCAGTGCTGCAGTGTTCCTG
>JBBPBX010008377.1:27565-52087 GCA_038048925.1 Garcialebias charrua | reverse complement strand
GAGCTTGCAGCAGGTTATCCCATCAGTAAGGAGATGAAAAGCATCGCTGATGATCTGCTGAAGGTTCTGAAGACCTACAGCAACGACATGAACAAATCTGTAAGCTGCAGCGTTCAACTCGTCATCAGCTGTTCTAGACGTGGACAGATTTTAGCAGGATTTCTGTTTTTGTTTTTGCAGATCTACCTGAAGGACCTGCCCCCCGCAGAGTGCAAGGAGGATGTAGTCCCCTGGAACCAAGAGCAGGTCCAGCAAGCCTTAACTTCAAACAATAAAACAAAGGATACAGCCGTGAACACAGGAGAGGTTGACTGAAGGGAAACTTGTGTTTTCTGCTGCAGGTGGACGAGCTGGTCCCCAGGCTGATCCAGAACCAGGCCTGTGCACAACGACTGCAGCCGTTCACTCCCGACAGCTCCCTGTGTCCAGCTCTGCTCCTCAACCAGGAGCTGCTGCAGAACCTGGTGAGGCCCTGCAGGCCGACTGCGCCCTGATAACAAGTGATGGCAGGAGAAACAATACAGGTAGTCCTCGACTTACGTACGAGTTCCGTTACTACGGCCGTTCGCATGTCGAAAATCGCTGTAAGTCGGAAAACACACGAGCCGCCACTTATACATGTACATGTACGGTACTGTACAGTTACCAAGCACTTCGCCTATCTTAACACAGTACATAATTATCAAAAACACATACAGTACATTTGGAGCCCAAAAAAAGGAAACAAATAGTTAATTTCTTACTGGTAGTTGGTGAAGCCTGTTAGCATGTTAGCTCGTTGCACATCCAAACGGTTTACATGAAGGACTGTTAGCATGTTAGGTCCATACATTTGGAGCCATAATGAAGGGAAAAAGAGTTAATAACTTACTGGGAGCTCGGTGTCCCGGCAGCATCCATCCGAGGCCGCGCTTTCTCCGCCTTTTAGCATGTTAGCTCGGTGTCCCTGTAACATCCATCCGAGGCCGCGCTTTCTCCGCCTTTTAGCATGTTAGCTCGGTGTCGCCAACAGCATCCATCCGAAGCCGTGCTTTCTCCACCTTTTAGCATGTTAGCTCGGTGTCCAGGGTTAGCGATCGGCGGTTGCTGCTCCAGGCCTGAGACGTCCACAGAGTTCACCGAGCATTTCCAGCACATTTAGCCGTATGAGGCAACCTCTGATCGGGCACACGGTTCTCCAAAGCCGGCTGTCGAGGCCGGAGCTAACCGAAGCTAACCGAAAACTGGCGGACACTGCCGAAAACTGCCGGACACTGCGTAAATCGGCTTCTAAATAATAATAATAATATATATTTATAAAGCCATTTAAAACAACCACAGCTGCAACAAAGTGCTGTACACATGAAATCAAGAACATTTAAACACATAAAATAAGATAAAAAAAATATTTTTATTAATAAGATGCGTTCGTAACACTGAATCGCCGTAAGTCAAGGACTACCTGTACAGAGATACAAAAACAGAGGAGAAAATTGGAAACGGAAGACAGGAAGGGATGGAGGGACAACAGTTTGATATTCAAACAGAAATTAAGGCATTAAGGAGGAAAAATCCACATTTTGATGGAAGTTTTGTCAGAACACAAATGAAAATTGATTTATTGATGTATGTTTTCAGAATGGAGCAGACTCGGACTTCACAGAGTGTTCCTCCTCCTCGTCCTCCCTGATTCCAGACCTGAGCCTCCTGAATGAATCCATGAGGTGTGTTTCCTGTTGGATCCAGCAGGTGACGGCGCTCAGACAACACCTCAGATAGCTGTTCCAGGACCAGAGACTTCTGGAGCAGAACCAGCTCTGAAGCCCCGCCACCTCCATGTGAACAAACATTTATGGACGTGTTCATTTTTCGAACACAATCAGCTGTGAAGAGAGACTTAAGGTCATGTGACACCATGATTGTGTGCATTAAAGTGGGCGGAGCTTAAAGGTCAACATTACTAGAGTGCAGACTCTGGTTCCAAAAATCCAACATGGCAGCTCCTGTTGACGCGTTTCTGTTGGCTTGTGGTTCCCAACAATAAGAAAAGGCCGGGACAATGGTTCTGTGGTGTGGGTCTGGTTCTGACCCGGGGCAGGAGGGAGGCCCCTATGTTTAACTTATTGTTTGTTTGTTTGTTCACAGTAAAGTCAAATGCTTTTTTCTGTAAATAAACACAAAAAGTCGTAAATTTGTAAATAGTTGCTAAATAACAATTTTTTAAATTTCATATTATTTAATCTTGTTTTCTTGACACGTTTTTGTTCTCAGAAAAAGAAAAGCTGTAAATATTTCATGTAAAGTGAATAAAAATCTGTATTTTTAGTCTTCAGTCTGTGTCAGAACACCAAGAGGTGCTGCAGAGTTTTTTGTTTTAACACTAAAAAATATTCTAAAAAAAAAAAACAGCTGAGACCAACTCTGATGAAACAAAACGATTATAAATGTTTTTGAATGGATTGTTTTCAAATGCCGAAGAATTTTCTGCTCATGATATGTTTAAATAAACTTGATTAAACTAAAGGAGCCATGTTTTGTTGTCTCTTTGCTGCAGTAACCTACAGGTCCCAGAGTTCAGTCCATTTGGAAGTTCTGACCCAGGTCAACTTGGTTCTGGTTGTAATGGAGAAAAGGCAGGTTGATGGCATCTTTCAAACTCCTGTTCTCCATCAGGGGTCCGTGTAGTCCAGGTTCTGCTCTCCGTAGTCGTCATCAGGGTGGGCGTCGGCTTCAGCCACCAGCAGGTCGGTTCGCTTAAACAAAGCTTCGACCCCGAAATTTTGGAAGAGGCTGACTGTGATGGCGAGCAGCGCTATCTGCAGAAACAAATGACACAATCAAAATTTTTTAAAGAGATGTTAACTAGGTTTCTGAGAAAAAAGAAAAATCTAAACAACAAACGAAATGAAACAGCTTTGTCTTATTTATTTATTGTTAATGTGATAGGGACAGAAAGAAATATAGATCAAAACAATCTAATGCCTGCATCACAGTGTATATATACAGGTAGTCCTCGAGTTACGACGTTTCGTGGTTACGTTACGCATCTCCATAAAAAATAAATTTTTTAGAAAAATCTTATTTTGAAGCCGATTTACGCTGTTTCCGGCAGTTTCCGGCAGTTTCCGGTTAGCTGTGGAGGCTACAGCTTGCCCTGTACTCTCTAAAAAAGCTAAGTCTGGTCCTCTGGACATTAATAAAATAAAACAAAACTTGTTGGAGCAAGCTGGACAGGCAGCCGCTTTGGACGGACCGTGTCCGATCAGAGGTTGCTGCGCTCGGATACATGAGCTTGAAGCGCTCGGTGAACTCTGTGGAAGTCTCAGAGCTCCAGGGATGAGGAGGCCGGCTTTGGACGGACCTGTCCGATCAGAGGTTGCTGCGCTCGGATACATGAGCTGGGAGCTGAACGGCGGTTTTACGTCGTAAACGGAATGAGAATACAGCGGAGGGACGGATGGACGAAGGAAAACGGCTTCACCAGCATACCAGTAGGTTATTAACTCTTTTTTTCCTTCATTATGGCTCCTAAATGTATGTGGTTTTTGATAATTATGTAGGGTACTGTGTTAGGATAGGCTAAGTGCTTGGTAAAATACAGTACTGTACGTATAAGGTGCAGTTTGGACGTATGTTTTGAGTTACGTTAAAACTCGCTTTACAACGCCACGTAGGAACGGAACTCCGTCGTAAGACGGGGACTACCACGCAGACTCTTCCACTGGTACATTTTCATCTTTAAATCACTTCTTGTTCTGCTGCCTTCATACATCTCCTCCTACATGTCTTTGTGTGAGTGCAGCTACAGCGTGCGCTCTCAGGACATGATTACCTGCAGTGTTCTGTCAGTGAGAACTGAACTTGGCAAAAGAGCCTTCACCTACTCCGCTCCTACTTCCTGGAATATCTTATAAAAAGATCTGAAGATCTCAACCTTGACTTCTCTAAATGTCTTTAAGAATCTTTTGGAATCCTGGCAAAAACCAATGCAGATATGTTCCTGTTTTTGATTTTGTACATCTGCCTTATAATCTGTCTGTTTTGCTACTTTGATATCTTTGTTTTAACTTGTTAAAAAAAATCTGTATGCCTCGCTTATGATTGTCTATTGTTGATTGTCCAAGGAAAATCTACTGTTGCTGTTGTCATCATTCTTTGTTTGTAGCCAGGTCTCTCTTGTAAATGAGTCCTCGAGGCTCAATGGGATTAACCTGCCTAAATAAAGGTTGAATGAATAATACCAAAGCTAATTCGCAACACCCGTCCCTAGATGGGCCTTTAACAGTTGGTTAAATGAAAAGTTAAGATCAACAGTAAAAAAAACTATTATATTTTTTTTATGTATTTAAAATTACATACGCATACCATTACAATATTTAAAAATGAGTACAATTCTGGTTAATCTTTAGCCCAATCTTAAGCCTTGAAGTGAATATTTTAATGTCAGTTGTGGTCTTAACATCAGCTGGTAATGAGTTCCTCAGCTAACAGCTCCTAACAGAGAAGACTGTCTGTCCAAACGTTGTCCTGAAAATTCATATTTTACAGTCATGATCTGTGGAACTTCTAGTGACTCTGCTGTTGTTCTGCCTCTCAACAAATGTAAGTAATGGCTCAGGTGCTACACAACTGATACATTTATGGAACAGTTTAAGAAAACAGAAACTAATAAAGCAATCAAAGCTCATTAGGTTATATTTCTTAATAATGGTACAGTGCTGATAGAGAATTGGCTTTTTATCCATGATTTTCAATGTGTTTGATTGCACTTGGAGAGGCCTGAGCCCATGTGGTCATGCAATATGATATATAACAACAACAACAACAACAACAACAACAACAACAACAACAACAACAACAAAAATCATAGAATGCTTATACTGTATAGCAGGGCCGCCTGACTTGGTATACAGTTTCTAATTAGTTTGAAACAATTAATATTACTTTGTATTGTTTTTGAAATTGTCTTTAAATGTTGCTCAAATTTAAGTTGAGGCTCTAGCACCAAGCCAAGGTATTTAAGGGGAGCCATAGAAAGTGTCCTGACCAGCTGCATCACGGTGTGGTTTGGTGCATGTACTGCATCATGCCGCAAGAGCCTCCAGCGCATCGTGAGAGCAGCTGAGAAGATCGTCGGCACCTCCTTGCCCTCACTGCAGGACTTACACAGCAAACGCCTCACTCGGAAAGCCCTCTGCATGGCAGGTGATCCCACACACCCACTACACAGCCGCTTTAGACTGCTGCCATCAGGGAGGAGACTGAGGAGTCTCCAGGCTCGACCAGCAGACTGAGAGACAGCTCTGTTCATCAGGCAGTCAGAATGCTAAACACTCTGCCTGCTCTGCCTCCCCTCCCATTTGAACTGCCTTAACACAAAAAACTTTCTCACACATTACCACTCAACACAAAGTTTTTAACACTGGACCCTGTGTCATCAAACGGGTTATTCACTAAACTCTCGGTCATGTGCTCATTCAGTTTGCACTACTTCTCATATTTGCACTAATGTTTGTATTACATTACTGCCTATAGTCATACTACTGTTTACATTCACTGTTTACATTTATTAATACGGTTTACATTTATTACTACTGTTTTACATTTATTACTACTGTTTACATTTACACTACTTTTATATCTACACTACTGCTGATACATATACAGTATTCTCTGACTAGCCTTATCTAAGGATGCCAAATGTGCCTTATGTGCCTTACTGCATATGCCACTTTGCCTCTATACCAACATCAACTACCTCATACATATACTGTGTACATTAACTCATATGCTGCTGTGCCACTCTTTGCAAATGTCAATGCTAGAACCTTCAGTTTATTTTATAGATATACTTTTTATACTTTTTATACTACTATGAAAAAACTCAGGACAGTATTACACTTTTATTATTTCATTTTATGCTTATGTTCATTGGGTGTTTGGTGTTTTAGGGGTGTTTGGTGTTTCAGTGTTGGTGTAAATTTTCATACTTTTATACTACTATGAAAAAACTCAGGACAGTGTTACACTTTTACTATTTTATGCTTATGTTTATTAAATGTTTTAGTGTTTAGTGTTTAGATGGTTACTGTTGCACCGAGGGACTGAGAGAAACGCAATTTCAATCCTGTGTATGTCCTGTACATATTGCAGTTCTGACAATAAAGTTGACTTTGACTTTGAGTTTGACTTAAATTCAGCAACGGACTGAACGTTTTAATTTTGTAAACAAACGTTAAATTTTTTCTTTTAAATCAAGTTTTTTTAAATTGAGAAACACACAGAGCCTGTTTTTGAAATGTTCAGAAAAAATTATTGTAAATGTTTTCTTTCTCACCTGGAGTAAAATGAGGCTCACGTCCATCGCCAAGATGGTCAGGATGTTCTGCTGCAGCCAATCAGAGAGCTGCTCACTGCAGCTCTGATCCAACAAACACACACATAAAAAAAAATAAACAAACTTAATAAACACACCAAACAAACAAACAAACAAACAAACAAACACATAAACAAACCAATAAAGCAAAAAAACACAAGAAACACATAATAAATAAACAAACACTATCAACAAACAAATAAACAAACACATACAATGAACAAATGCAAATAAACAAACTAAATAAACAAATAAACACAAGAAAGGCACACATGCTTCTGAAGATTTGATGTTCATCCAGGAATTACTTCCTGAGAGATTCATTAAAATCTGTCTGAGGGTTCAGGATATTTTACTAACAGAAGCAAACAGAAGTAACCAGAAGTATTTACGGGCTTGGGCCTGGTCGGGGTCGGGGGTCTTGGGCTCTGGCAGGCGGGTCGCCGGGCTATGGGCTGGCTCACGCTCTGGTGCCCGGCCCTGGCCGGGGGCCCTCGGCTCGCTGGTGGGCTGGGGGTTCATGTGCTGGGGGGTTGGGTGTCTGGGGGCGTGACTGGTGGCCCATGGGAGGGGGCAGTGTGACCCAGCCTGGGTGTCTAGTGTGTTATGTGTTCTGAAAGATGTTAGGGTGAAGGGTGGGTGTAGTATTTCTTCTGGGGTGGGGACTGGGTAGATGTCCTTGATGATGGTCTGGGACTATGCATGGCCGGTGGACGGGCCCTTTACTATGGTGGGGGCCCGCTCCCGGTGGCTTCCTGGCTCTGTCGGCGGTTGGGCGGGCGCTCTTGGCCTGTCGTCCATGTGGGATTTTGTGTCCTCCTGGGCGGCGGGCTGACTGCGGTTAGCAGGGGTCTTGGCGGCCCTGGTGGATGTGGGCTGTTGGTCCTGCTGCTGGCGGCCCTCGTGGCCGTGTCCCTCTCTGGTCTGGGGCTCAACGGGCCTGGCGGTCAAGAGGTGTTTGGCCTCGATCCTTGGGTGGACGTTGGCGAACTGGGGGGGTATGCAGGGTCAGCGGGGGAGCTGACTCGCTGCAGGAGCATTGTCCCTGTAGTTATTTTCTCCCCATCCCTCACCGCGCGCCTCCGCCCTCTTCATTTCAAATTAATACATGTAGGGATTTTGAGGCTTAGGTGTGCTGCAATGTTCTTTACATCTCTGTTGTCCAAAGCCACCTGGGACTCAATTTTATTATACACGTTAGACATTCACTCATATACATCCTCATAAAATTCACATATAGGAAATTGGGGTGAGCACTATGGTTATGGATGTCGAGATGACACCACTCTCGCCTACCGTGCCTGTGCTCACTCACAATTATGCATTTAGACAGTAAGGGCCTGGGTTAGAGTTGGGGTGGAGGGGAAACTGGCATTATGCCAGCCTATGCTCCTTCTCTTTCCTTTTTTAAGTGCACTTTAAAACAACACACATCAACAGCACATTTGGGGACGGGGGTGTGTGTGTCGGGGTCTAGGTTTGTTAATTATTATTATTTTTTTTTTTTCCTCTCTGGCCCCCCTAGTTCTCTGGCGGCTATTCTGGGGGTGGGGTCCGGTAATGTGACGGGCCGTCGGGTGTTGTCTTGGACCATGGGCGGGTTCGGGGCCTGGGGGTTCGCCGTGGGCGGGGCTGGCAGTGCGCTCCCTCTGGGGCTGCTTGGGCTCGGGTGTCCTGTCCTGTCGGCGGGGCGCGGGTTGGGCCGGATCTTGGATGTCTGCTACTCTCCACCCCGGAATGAATGGGCCTAACTCCTGGGTTTGGATGTGGGCTGCCCCATGAAGGGGGCAGGTACATGTCTTGGACCTGGGGGGTATAGAGTGTGCATCGGGATTATGAATGGAACGTGTCGTTATTGTTCGTCTTTCTGTGAGTGAGGGTGAGGATGAGGGTGGGTCTGAATGAGTGTGTCTGTGTATGAATGTTTGTCAGGCTGTGACTAGGACTGCCCCCTCTCTGATACATCTGAGGCTACTTAGTGTCGCGCTCCTGCCACGTGGCCCCCTGGTGGGTGTTCCTTTGCCTGCGGGCGTGCTTGGGGCCCTCACTGTCTGGGGTTGGGCGCTTGGGCGTGTGTCGGCTCGGCCTGGTGGCTGCCTGGTGGGGCTCGGGTCCTCTGGTCCTGTCGGGTCTGGGCCTGAGGGATGGGCGTCCCCGGTGCCCGGGCCTCGGTGTCCGGCCCGGGGGCTACGTTGGTGCAGCGGGCTCCGGCGGGGGCCTATGAATGTGTCGCTGTTGACCCCGGGGGGTCATTGTGTGTAGTCACTGGTGGGGCTTTTCCTGTTCTCCCCTTTGGTCGGATCTGGGGAGTTGGTGAGTGGCTCGTCCTGTTCGGGTGGCCCTGGGGACTCTGGGCTCGGGGTCCTTCTTGGGGTCTTGGGCTCTGGTTGCCCCTTTGCCTGCCTCAGGCCTTGGGGGGGCGGATCTCTGATGCTTCACGGTTGCTATTGAATGTTCTATTGGAGGAAACTTTTTCACTTATGCATGCTCACAACCACACGCAAATGGATACAGGGATGTATATGTAGATATATGCAGATATGTAGATGGGTATATGAATGAATATGAATGTATATGTATGTATACTGTATATATATTTGTAGGTATGGTATGTATATTTATGGAAATCTACTGCAAGGTCATAAATGTTATTAGTCTTTATGCATGTGTTGCTGTGTTCTGTCATGTACTTTGCAGGATTGCAGACGGAGGTTGGGTGTGTTTGCCTTGTGCTTTTTTGTGGATAATTGTTGTGTTTTGTTGTCTTACTTTTTGTCTTTCCTTTCCTTTCTCTCTATTGTTTAAAAAAAAATATCGGCGTGCGAGGATAAGATAAGAGAGATAAGAGATTTATTCATTAACATTGCACCGTAATACAACGTGATTATGTAGCACAGTCGTCCGGAAGAGGGAAGAGTATGCAAGCTGCAGCATTTCCAAGCACATTACATGTTCTTCTGCGCGGCTGCGCTCATCCGTCTCCGGATGAAGGTCAAACAGATGTATCTGTAAATATCTGATTTAATAACTACGTTGACAAGAATTCAAATTAAAACAAACAGACAATTAAAACTTAACTGTTGGCACATTACTTGACAGATTAAATGCTTATGAAAAATAAGAAATAGGAGGAAGGAATACTGGAGCTAAGTTAAGCTAAAGTTGTTTACTTTGAACCAGACTGGGTGACACTTTTCCCACACGAGCAGACTGCTGGGCTCCCGCACGTTCAACCACACTACGGCTCGTTACCTGTTGAAGGTTCGTCTCTTGGAGACAAGAGTGGAGAAGTTTGTGGACACACACGTGGATGGGTTTGTCCACCGGCCGTCCAGTCGGGACTTCAGTGTGTGTGGCTGATTCACGATACGATTGAAGCTCGCCTCCCTCGGCAGGAAACAAAGGTCAAGCGCACAGACTGACTTTCAAAATAAAACTTTAGAAAACAAATTCTTCCAGAAGAGTGACAGGATCACAGTAAGGCTTTACTATGATCCTAGCGGAGACGTGGGTCGTTGACACCTGACCGGGACGTCTCCAGCTTTCCCAGAGGAGAGAGCAGGTTGACAGTTCGTACTCCTCCAAACTCTAAAGGCAAAAAGCAGGAAGTGCCCATTATATGGGAGGCGGGATCTGATCCACCTCCTTCATAACTATTGGCTGGTTTTAACAAAATAAAAGATGGAAGTTTAATTCCATAGGCAGAAAGACTCTTGACGGACAACAGGAAAACTGTTTACATAAACGACCAGGTGGACTGTCCTGTTGAGTCTAGCTTGAAGACAAAACAAGAGAAGGAAGAGAACAGCTCTTACCCTGACTTCTGCCTTAGCGACAGAGTCTGCTTGCTTTTGCAGAAATAAAACCAGCAGAAGGTCACAGTCATGCAAGTAACAGATCATCATTAAAAATGACAAAAATATACTGTAGATCAATTCTGAATTAACACACATTAAAGAGAAAGTTCAATCTGATTAATTAGTGTCCATTAATTCATAATAATTGTTAACCAAAATATAAGTGTCAATTTGTCTCCTTGAGGGCTTCAAGAAGGTGTAACACTTAGAGTTTCAGAGAGATGTGGAGAGGTGTACTTGAAGGTCAAGACAGAAATATCAGAGGCTAGGTGTATCACTACAGTCCCCCTTTTTGGAAGTCATCGCCTGTCCTTGGAGATGAGTTCCAACACGAAAGGATACCACCGAATGTCTCTGACCTCTATGTAATCCAGCAAGTGGAAAAAAAAAAAAAGAAAGTTCAAAATTATACTCCCATAATGTTTTTGGAAATTCCATACTGTTCGTAGGTAATCCCTTTGCGGTAAGCTTTCAATCCTTTGGAAAACATAGTCTGTTAACCCATGGAAAACTGAGTCTGTGATCCCTTGGAAAACAAAGTCTTATAATCCACAACGGTAAATCCACAACGATGGGGTTATTGATTTCATCAGCACCAATGGTTTTTAATCAGCATGTAGAGGGGATCCCTCGATTGAAGCAGAGGAGGCGGGCCTTGGATGAAGGTTGAAGACCAACGTTGGATCAGCAGGTCCCCACATCGAAGGTTGCAGGCTGGATGGCTTCCAGTCGGTGCCACCCTGGTTCAATGTGTCATGCAATTATGTGGTTTTAGGTGGGCTTATGATAGGGATTCTACATTAAGCCTTACCTATATGCACCTGGTATGTAAGCTATCATGGATTAGATCAGCTAAAATTACCAATTAAGGGGTGGATCAATGCTGTAAAAATCAGAAATAGGGATCTATACCTATAGAAATGTGGAGGGCTTCTGTAACGAAGGCCTCTTCATTCAAACTATTCCTCCATTCATTATTTAGTTTAGGTTAAACTAAAATAAAAAATGAAACTAGTTTGGTCTAAATGTCTGTTGTCTTTTAGACGAACGACGCAAGATTTGGTATTCCCTATAAATTTTGAAGTCTATGGCGAGACTCATCAAAATGAATAGATCTAGAATAGAAACGATCGAATCGGTTCTACCTAAATGATTGGGAGATCAGTGTAGATTATAGTACCTTAAGTAGTATTGATCTACAATGACTTTTCAAAGATTGAGATCTTTAACAAAATGAACAGCATGTTGGCATAGTTAAAATCCATTTAAGTCTTCAACTAATCAACAATCAAAACCTCTTTTGGCTGGGAGTGTTCAGAAAACAATAACAACTTCAATAACACAAAAGTAGCAATCAAGCAACTAAAAACAACGTTTCACTACGTCAAACTCACTCTGGTCGTCAGATTCCAACGTCACACACAAGAAAAACAGTTCTTAGCTTTATAACCGATGTCAATTAAATCCTGCAGATTTAAACGGTTGTTAAGGTTAGTTTTTGTTGTGGGTTTTATGCTTAGCGTTTCTAAGTTCTAGTTGGAACGGTTTCTTTTCGCAACTAGAATAGTTTAAACTGTTTAAGCTTATTTACTATCCTGTGCTTGGACGACCTTCTTTTCCCATGAAGTCTGTGAGTTTGCGAGATCTTTGTCGTTTGTGGGGTTATTGAAATCTTTGTCCTTGACATGGGCATGGCCTAACATCACCCCCCTGTGGTCATGAGGGACCAAGCACACGGGTGTGGACGTCCGTCCATGGGCACGAGTTAGGATGCCATTGTTTAGTTTAAGCTGTTCGCGCAGTTTATGGGGAACCTTGTACAGGAACCTTATAGGTCTCGGCCAACGTATCTCTGTACGTTTACCTCTTTCTGCGTAATGCAGGTGTGTCACAACTGTCGGCGCCGTCGCAGGCGTGTCACTGTCGTTGTGATGTATGTCTTCCCACTTCATGAATGAAGAGGTGCTCTTTGAGTCTGTAAGAACTATGTCATCTCTGAGTAGTTCTAGATTCAAATGCTCTTGAACCAAGGTTTCATTGAAAGCTTGGACGATAACTGAATTACCTGTCCCAGAGGACAGCACAGCGTTCTCGGTGTGTGATCCTCGGATCTCTACACCGTCCTCTACCTGTGGTAGGAAGTGTGAGTTTGCCCCCCTTTTGTTTGAGGAGGGGTCCTCAAAATTTGTAACAATGAAGTCCAAGTGACTGTCAGCGTGTTGTAGACTGTCACCTTGTGGGCTCAGATGTCCTTGAACCAAGACTTCACTGAAAGCTTGGCTGTTTGCCGAATTACCTGCCCCACAGGACAGTACAGCGTCATCGGTGTGGGACTCTTGGATCTCCACACCTTCTTCTACCGGTGGTAGGTAGTGGTCAGCGAGTGCTGAAGGTGTCAGCTCGCAGAGGAGGTTCCCATGTTGGGCCAGAGTCTGGTCCACTTGTTGAGTCTCCTCTGTCTCACCTGTAGTTGAAGGTTCACTTACCGGGTTTGTGGTCTCGTTTGGGGAATCCCATGTGACCTCAGCGGTACCTGTTGTCAGACAGTCAGTCTCCTGACCTTGAGGAGGTACCACGACTGGCAGTGGACTGCTCACTGTGGCCCACATTGTCTGCGTGCCATAATTTATAATCGCTTCAAAGCGATTTATAAAATCTTGGCCAACCACAAATGGAGCCCGGAGTGAGTCAAGTTCAGACACATATACCGGGTGGTATAGTGACATCTCGCCAATCTGCATGTGAACCATGGCTATTAGGGTTGTACTCGTCTTTGCGAGGCCTTGTTGCTCACCATAAGTGTATTTCACAAAGGGTATTTGCCTGTCAACATCGTTAGCGGCGGTCCTTAGCTCCTCAAACAGTTCGGCTGACATGGTAGACACGTCTGAGCCGCTAACCAGGAGCGCTTCTTGCGCGAGGACCCCTTCCAATGTGAGTGGCAGGTAAGCTCTCTTAGCTATCCCCCTTTTTATAAAGTTACACAGAAACCGTTCAGGTTTTTCCACACGTTTCTGTGTACGTGTGACTCTGTCTGTGTAATCGTCGTCGCTGTCAGCATCATGATGGCTGTCTGCCTCATGACCTTCAGGATGTGGATTTTCAGCAATTTGTTTGCTGTCAGCATCTGGACTTTCAGGACGCTGATCATCAGCAATTTGTTTGCCGTCAGCGTTTATGTCAGTGTTGACGTTGTTGTTGTCAACTGTGTGCACTGAGTTGTTGCAAAAGGCAGTGCTGCGCGTCGCTTCGTCAGGTTGAACAACGTTGTTTGTGTTATCATCAAGGACAACGTCACACGTTGTGTCAGCTTGGTCAACCACTGTAACATTCAAATCATTTGACAAACAAACCACATCCTCAGTCACGTCCTCGCGCGGAGGCGCCGTTCCCATAATCTGGAGCATGTGTGACTCATTGCATGTCTCAAACTGTGCAGTTCGAGGGGCAGGGGCAGGAGGGCCGCTTCTCGGGGGCACATGTCGGGACAGACCCTTTTTCAAAGGGTCACGGTTCCCAGACATCAACTTCTCTCGAAGTTCACCCACTGTGAGACCTAGGTGAGAACTCTTTTGGTTCGATCTGAACCATCTTGGTTCATCTAGAGAGCGAACACCTGCCTTTTGGGGTTCATTGCTCATCACAGGGTTTTCAACCTGAGGGGCAGGGGGTTCAGAACTCCCCGTGAACCGACCAGAGTCACTGTTCCAGCTGGAACTGATCTGTTGTTTGTTATCATGAAAAACCTGTGTCCTCTCGCACTTTGAAGTAGAGGGAACCTCTTCTAATGTCTGCGAGTGGGATGTGACCTTTTGACCTGTACAAACCTCTGATGGTATCCTAGGTTGTATTTCGGCCTCAAAAACTGACGCAGCATATTGTCTTATCACTTCCATGGAATCTTTTTCGCAATCAACCTTGAAATGAACACATTTCATTTGAAAAGGCATAAGATTCATAATGAAAAGACGTTTAAACTCCATATTTTCCTCTAATCCAGGGACAGGTTTGCCCCCGGAGTAGACCGAGATTAGCCTGTCGTAGAATGACAGGGGATTTTCCCACTTATCCTGACGGACGTTCTTAGCAGCTAAGTAATTAGCATACGAAGAGGCAGATTCCCCCACCTTGCGGGAAGCACGGGCAGGAATCCCAAGGCCCCCATCCATCCATCTAGGATACACAGAACAAGAGGCCTCCTCAGGTGGTTCACCTGTTTGAACGTCCATCTTTGTACTGATGTTCTGTGAAAAATCAAATAACGTGGGTCTCATTTCACAGCGTGTATTCTCACCATGTGATGCCAAGATGTGAAATTAAATTAAAAAAATCAGTGATTCCTATTAATTTGTCGACCTGTGACAAGGTCAAACAAAATTGGCTGTCGTTGTGAGATTTTTGTGAAAATCAAAACAAAGGACGCCTCATGTGTGTTATTTTAACCTTGCAGATTAAAACAAAACAGGGACAGAGAGCAAGTTGTGCACAGAATTGATGAGAAAGGTGTCAAATTTCATCAACAACAGACATGTCTGTATTAAATCTGTGTAACTGTTCTGCCATCAACATTTGATTATATGTGAAAATCAAATGAAAAGTGTGCTGTGAGGACAATATTTCAAAAAGTTACCCGTTTAAAACAGGAACATTCAACATGTACACATTACAGGAAGACTGCGTCTTCTCTAGCAACCAGCAGGGGTACAGCGCTGGAAGTGAGTTTATCACAGCGACTGTAATTTCTCTATCTGACCGCTATAGAGGCGCTGTTATCACCAGTGAGCGCAGCCGTAGCTTTCAGCCCACACAGACATCCAACACGGATGAAAAGCATCAATCAGACAGATCTAAAGCGTAACGTGATACAGCTTCAGAACCCAGGCTCACAAAAACGAAATCATGTGAGCAAAATCGGTTGAACTGTGAAACCTTTTAAACTGCGTTTAAAAGAAATAAGGTCGGTCCTCATAAAACCGGCAAAATCGGTGTCACGTGACCTGGTCACATGGCGATCGGCAGTTTTTCAGAGCAACCGGCTCTGTCCACCCACTAAAATCTCAAAAACACCGCGATTAAACAGTCTTTTCAAAGACAGTAATGGACAAACAAGCACGGAAACTCGTCTGGGACAAGCAGCAAGTGAAATTTGACGAGGAGCGGGGCTTCACCCACTGCGCATGCGTCAACACATACAGCGTAATCGACCAATCACAGCGAAGACAGAACTGTAGTTCTAAAACCCAAGTGTTCATGGGAAATTGTGTCTTCCAAACCTAACGCCGCCCACATGCGACGTGCCGTTCGAGCGGTGCGTTCACGGACCTGCGGTCTCTTGAACTCTAGCGAGGAACGGACTTTTTAACGTTCTAAAACAGTCATAAATATCGCAAAACACCGCGGTTAAGCCAGTCTTCGACGATATCACGCGCATAGAACTCAAACAACACAAATAAACCGTCAGAAATGTGTGCAAAAATGAATCTGACAACCATAGTCTACAGAAACCAACGTTCTTGAACGCGACACACAATGGACCAATCACAGCGTTTTAAGCAGCCATCTTGTCCCTGTACCGTTTAGCATTATAGCTCGACCCAAGGTTGAATCTAGACTCTTCATTCACAAAATAAACGTATTTTTACACCGCAGAAAATACTGTCAATGAGCTAAAACACAACCAGGCTAACTCCCACGCCCTCCAAAGAAGGCAGCGCTACTGTGTACAACAGCGGACTTTACGTCAAACGGAACCGGAATACATCCGGTCCCAGCGGAGTGGGTTTTCCCGAACCTCGGCTAAACACGTTGTAACAGAAAAAGGCACTTAATGGAGCAGAATATGTGTGAAACAGACCTTCAACAATAAATCGCAGATGTAATAGAATGAAACAGGATCGTGACACGGCGGTCACAACAATGAAAAATGCATGCAGCCTCGCGACACGTAATGAAACGTCTCACAAACACAGACACAACACTTATCACTCACCCGCTTCAAGCATTACGTTCAAATGTGAATGAAAAAATAATTCTAACGGGAAAATAATCCAGACAATGCCACGATCAGCAACTCCCGGACACTCCCCAGCCAAAACCACTCTATAAGTCCACAACAGGATGCAAACTAATGCCAACAACACCGCAACAAAAAATAAGCTACACAAAACAACTTAATAAACGTTCCAGGAACTCGTACGAGCCACCAATTGTAATTGAATAATAATGATGTTTGTAAGGTATTTAAACACTTACTGAGCCACCATTATTGGATGCGCAGTTTAGCAGACTTTAATCTTGCACAAACTGCCACCAAAGTGCGAGTTCTTCCTTTTTCCGATACTAAATTGTTTTTACTGTGATTAATCAGAAATGTAATTTCACGCTTAGACTTCAATTTATGTTGGTCTACCAAAAAATAGACCTTTTATTGAAACTATCACAAGAATTACATTAAACATTTGTATCGATATTAGCTCTGATTTAATAACTACGTTGACAAGAATTCAAATTAAAACAAACAGACAATTAAAACTTAACTGTTGGCACATTACTTGACAGATTAAATGCTTATGAAAAATAAGAAATAGGAGGAAGGAATACTGGAAGCTAAGTTAAGCTAAAGTTGTTTACTTTGAACCAGACTGGGTGACACTTTTCCCACACGAGCAGACTGCTGGGCTCCCGCACGTTCAAACACCACACGACTCGTTACCTGTTGGCGGTTCGTCTCTTGGAGACAAGAGTGGAGAAGTTTGTGGACACACACGTGGATGGGTTTGTCCACAGGCCGTCCAGTCGGGACTTCAGCGTGTGTGGCTGATTCACGATACGATTGAAGCTCGCCTCCCTCGGCAGGAAACAACGGTCAAGCGCACAGACTGACTTTCAAAGTAAAACTTCAGAAAACAAATTCTTCCAGAAGAGTGAAAGGATCACAGTAAGGCTTTACTATGATTCCGCTGAGACGTGGGTCGTTGACATATGACCGGGCCGTCTCCAGCTTTTCCAGAGGAGAGAGCAGGTTGACAGTTCGTTCTCCTCGAAACACTAACTTCCAAATAGGAAGTGCCCATTATATGGGGGAGGTGGGGTCTCCCCACCTCCTCAACGGCTACAGGCTGGTTAACAAAATAAAAGATGGAAGTATGATCCCATAGGCAGAAAGTCTCTTGACGGACAACAGGAAAACTGTTTACATAAATCGGCCAGATGGCCTGCCTGTGAGCACAGAAAATGTTATGGCTAACTTCATAGACAACACAAAAGAAGCTGCAAGTTACGTTTACTCTGACCTTGTGCTTTAGATTCAAAGACTGCGTGTTCTGCAGAAATAAACCAGCCGAAGGGTCAAAGTCATGCAAGTAACAGATCATCATTGAAATGATAAAAATACTGTTTGATCAATTCTGAATTAACACATATTAAAGAGAAAGTTCAATCTGATTAATTAGTGTCCATTAATTCATACTAATTGTTAACCAAAATAGTGTTTACTCGTCTCCTTGAGGTTCAAGCAAGTGTAACACTGAGAGTTTCAGAGAGGTGTGAAACCTAAAATATCAGAGACGAGGTGTATCACTACACAATTGATACTTTCTACTTTTTTAAGTATCATTTTTTAAGTATCATTATTTAAAACTTGGCTAATTTAATGTGTTGGATCATTTTATTTTTTGCTTTATATGAAGAAAAGTTTTTTTAAATAAAACAGAAAAAATACCTAAGCATGCCAAAAAACAGATCAAATGCCAGCAAGCAGAACCACAGACAGACCCATTTAAGCCTCGCTGACTGACTACAGATAATGGACATTGTTTTTCTGCACATTAACTGACCCAAATATTTGGTCTTTTGTTTAGGACTTTGTTATTTTAAGTAGTGAATCAAATTATCCCTCACACGCAAAGGGAAATATTGACGTAGTGAGGTTCCGGGATAAAAAGTTGTTATCAAAGTTTTCAATTTAAAGGTGATGAGATCTCAAAACTTCTAAACATATTTAGGTTCACATTACTTTCCCTTTAGGATTTACAGATGTTTCTCTGATAGTTGCAGCCCAAATAGCTTATTTCCTAACATTTTTATTTTTTTTACGTTGCAAGGAAATGCAGGGTTTGAGTTTTTTTTAAAATCGTTATTATTGGAGATAACTTATTTTACAAAAAACAGCTGTGCCCCATAACATTTCCAAATAAGGCACAGCATTTCTACAATATTATCATTTTAAAGTGCATACAACAAAATCTGTTAATTCATATTCCTTAATATGAATAACAAATTGAAAATGTATATTGATACAAAAATAAGAAACTAATCTCAAAATAAAAATTAACAGGTGGAGTTTACTGGACATCTTTATCTTAACTCTTAAACATTGTGTGAGCTGAGCTCGTTCATGTGTGACGACTGAAGAAGTCTTTTAGAGAAAAGATGAAACATTTCATCAAAGAAGAATCCATCCAGAGGACCTGACTCAACCTTAGATTCATTTTTTGTCCCTGTTGGGGAACTCCTGGGGCTCCGGGCTTGGGGGCCCCTGAGTGTCTGTGGCTCCGGTCCTCCCTGTGTTACCGTCGTGTCCTGTGGGGGCGGGTCTGTGGGTCCCCACCACTATTAAACATTCTTAAGGGGAAATCTTGTAATGACAAGCATGCTCACACAGGTGTTTAGATTCAGGTGTTTATCAGATACACACTCAGTTGGTTTGTGGTGGCTACTAAATACATCTTGTATCACCATGTACCGTATAAAAGACTTTCTAATGATGTTATTTGTATCAATATACTGGATATGTTGTTTTGTTGTTGTGGTTTCTCAGTTTTGTCTTTTTTTCTCTCCGCAGGTCTAGAGGCAGACTTCAATGATGTTGATGTGTGTTCTCTTTATACTGTACCTCTCTCCCTCTCTACTCCTATCGCCTTCTTTCTCTTTTACTCCTTCTCTCACTTGTTTAGCTCTTTGTTTTCTTTTTTTGTTTTTTCATCCTAGTGTCCATTATCTTAAACAAACCCAAAGCAAATTGTAATAAAGTTTTATTTATACATCAAGTGGAGCATTGAGGCCAGCCATAATGCTCTGCTTGTAAAAGTAAATCTGTTTGGCATCACATCGACACTCAGACAATAATTCTGAGTGCCATCAATGCCAAACAGGACAAGGAGGGGGGGGGGAATTAATTAATTAATTAATTAATTAAAGAAGAATTCATCCAGAGGACCTGACTCAACCTTAGATTAATTTTTGGTTTCTCCTTTGCAGCGCTGCAATAGAACAGATTTTTATTTGCATTATTTCTCTCATAAACCTCACAAACCTACTCAGACAAACGCCTCTCAGACTAGGCTCCTTAAACATTATCCATAACTGCTCATTTTAATCAGTCTTACTTTGTTCCTTGCAGCTCTTGTTACACACGTGGATGCAGCAGCTTGTGTTAGTTAGACAAATGTGGCTGGAGTTTGGTGCGGCCACGAACACCAGGAGCTGAACATACTCCAGACTGGAGATGTCAGTGATCCTCGGGAGACACCGCCCATTACCTTAATCTTATTTAAGGTGTCACTTCCTCCTGCTGGCAAACCTTTTCCCTTCCAGTTAAAACAGGAAGCCCTCCTTTACCACTAGTCACCTCTTTTAGCTGGGTCATAGTTTACAAGTGTTCTCAAACATTTTGGGTTCAGGGAGAAAAAGTTTCAGGGACCCCCTCATAACCTTCATGTTTATTAAATAATTTTCTGCAATTTGTCTCTTTAATGCAATGGAAATATTTATGTAATACTTAAGACCTGTTTTTTAATAGTGCTAATACAATTTTTGTAATTTTAAACATGGGGTATTTTTTATTCAAAACATTAAGATTTTTTTTTTCAGCCTAAAAAAAATACAGTTTTGACAAAATCAAAAAACACTTTAAAACTTTACTTATTCACATAATGAACGTAATAAACGGTAAGATGGCGCCCGTGTACATGGCTGCATATCCACCTCTGCTGACGGTGTTCGGATTTTCTGATTTTTGTTCGTTTTTCATTGGTGACATAAATACACTGCTGGTGTATGATCGGCGACAGCTCTTGGATCTGCATTTTTCTGCCACGGATGTCGCTTATTTGGGCCAGTATGAGCGTACCTCTGGAAGACCCCCTCTTCCCTCACTGCTAGCGGATGACCAGCCTGTTTATCTCCGTTGTGCTCCTCACCTGCCTGCACGGAGCAATCGATCCAGGTGATGAAGAAAACGTGGAAAACAAGCTAGCTGGCTGGTGAAGCTCAAAGCCCTAAATACTACTTCGTTGTCTTCAGCTGGTGGTCTTGATTCCCATCGCCAGCTTCCCGCGTGCACAGACCAGGAAAATGACGGGAGCTTTCGGCCGGTGAAACTCATTGTGGAAATACCGGTGTATGAATGTCTGAATGAATGGGTGGATGGCTGGTATTGTAAAGCGCTTTGGGGCTCCTCACAGGGGGCTGGAAAGCGCTATATAAATAAGCTCCATTTACCATTTACCAAAGTCTGCAGCTACGGACGTGCGCTCTCTCAACCGTTGCTGGCTTGGATAATCAGGATGTGTGTGGTCAACGCAAGATCTGTCTGCAACAAAACCTTCATCCTCAGGGAGTACTTTCAAGAGCACGATTTGGACTTTTTCTGCATCACAGAGTTGTAGATGTTGCCCGGTGAGTCTAGCGCATTGACGGAAATATTACCTCCAAACTGTTTATATTTTAACGACCCGCGGCCATCAGGTCGTGGAGGTGGATGATTAACAATATTCAAATCAACTTTTGACTGTAAACAACTGCCCATCCCGGTTTCCTGCTCCAGTTTTGAGCCGACTGTCTTTGAACTCGGCCATTCGCCTGTGACTTTATGTGCTCTTGTCTACCGTCCACCTCGGTCTAAGGACTTCATCAATGAATTTTCTGATTTCTTGGCTGAAATCACACCTAAATATGATCGGGTGGTGATTTTTGGTGATTTCAATTTGCACATGTGTTGTCATGAGAAGCCCATGGCTAAGGACTTTTTAGATTTATTGGACTCATTTAATTTAAATCAGCATGTAAACCGTCCCACCCAAGAGTGCGGACATACACTGTACCTTGTGTTAACTCATGATGTGACTGTTTCTAATCTTGAAATAGGTGACAATGTGTTTTCAGACCACATGCCAGGTCGGTTTCAGTTCACCCTTCCGCATCTAACTCCTAAGCCGTGCATTCCTGCACATAAAGGCAGGACTTTTCACCATTTAACTGCCACACGTTTCACTGAGGTTTACAACTCTGAAATAATAATTCAGCCCCCAGTGTTTCTCTCCACCACCGAGGAGCTGACATCCCAGTTCAACTCTGTTTGTTTAAAGGCTCTGGATCATGTTGCTCCTATTAAATCTAGAAGACCAAAATTCAGAGCAGAACCGTGGCTGAATGACGTGACCAGAGCTGTTAGTAGGGGTGCACCGATTTCAATTTTCTAGCCGATCACCGATTTTTAGAAAGTCTGACCTGCCAATTCCGATTTTGGCCTATACCGATTTTCAGGTGTTAAAAGGTCAAAATGTACCTTAAATTTTCCAATCTTACTTTATTGTAAATGAAGTTTAACCATTAAAAAAACCAGTTCTTTTTACTCTTTCACTTGTTACATTTTAAAAAACAAAACAAAAAAAGATAATGCAACATGTGTAACATTTTCAAGTCAGTGGGTAATAAGAATTAACACTCGCACAGGTAAGTTTGTCCTCATAGACTTATTCCAGTCACTTTTTCATTAGTGGCATGTTTTTCTTGATGAACAAAAGCATTTCTGCTTTGTCACCAGACAGGCGACTTCTTTTCTCATCTACTACATGTCCAGACAAGCTAAACAGGCGCTCTCTTTCAATGCTTGTGCATAGGACAGAGAGGTACGTTCGGGCAAGTAAAGCAAGATGAGGGAAACAATTTACATTGATCCTCTAGTAGACCAATGGGTCTTGACTCCTTTCAACAGGAACCTCCGATAGGTAGTTCTGTACCTGCATAGCTGAAGGACTGGCCAGCTGTTACTCCTTTTCAATGTTCTCCTTTAAAGGGGACCTCAGATGTTTTATTTTTATTTTATGGTATGTCTGTGTGCTATCCAGACCCTGTTCATTCAATTTAATACACAAAATAATTCTTAGATAATAAATTATACCCTTTTTAATTCTGCCATTTCTAACTTCCGTTCTAAACGACCGGTTTATGATAATGAGCTCTGAAGTCCACGCCCGTCAAAACTCTGTTTACATTAACTCCGCCCTCTGTAACAGCCAGTATCTCTAATCTGTTGTTGTTTTAAAATTAGCTCTTTTTTATTACTCATTTGACTTACTGTTAGTGCTAGCTTAAGATAACTTACCGAAAGCTGTCTGTGCGCGCCGCCATTAGCTGCTCCTTTTATCATTAGCCCTCCCAAATCCGAGGCTAATGATAGCTCTTCCTCCTCCTTCGGCAACAAACAGCCCGCGTAGCTCCGCTAGTTGCATGCGGCGCTTCGATCCGCGGCTGCACATCCAATCCAGACATACACAAAGTTCACCAAGTGTTTCCAGTTAATTTATCCGTATGAGGCAACCTCTGACCGGACCCACACGGTCCTCAAAAGCCAGCAGCTCCCAGCAGCTCCCAACCGTAGATGGTCCCTTCGCCGGCGGTCTGCTCGTTTTATTTCTGCCGGATGCGCGTTGGGAGCGATCGCTAATACACTAAAAATTGAACTAAAACGTAAAAATAACAATTATAAAGTATTATTATGTAGATGTATATATCTAGTCTCACCCCGATCTCTCCGAAACAAAAGGCTTAAAAAAAAAAAAGATGCCGTGGCCGGGAAACGAACCCCGGTCCTTTGGGTGCCAAACCAGCTCTTTATCTCCCAGACCCACCTGGCAGTTGAGCAAAAGCAGTCCTTCATCGTATAAGAAACAAATACAACCACCTACTTTTAGAACGCTGGAGTTTTGATTAGATTTTGATGAAGTGAAAAGTATTCTTAAAATAAATAAATTGCTAATCTGAAAAGTATATCGATCAGTGGTGCTTGTACGTTTCAGACTGTCGCCCCGCGAGAGTGTGTGTGTGCACAGTTTCAACGAGACAGAGTTCAAACAAGGTAATAAAACATTCTGGTTTTACTCAAGATGTGCTGCGTGGCTGGAGCAGGGCAAGCCCCTAGCCCCCCGGGGGCTAAATAAATGAATAAATACATAAATGACCGCCGGGTCAGCTCCTAAACTGCTCGGCAACCGTGACGTCTTTTATACTGAAATGGGTTGAGCCGCACCAGGGGTTGCTAGGTGAGGGGCTGGACTCAGGTTTGGTGTGGGTTGTGGCTGCAGTTTGTGACGTCACAAAGTCAAAAGTCAAAGTCAACTTTATTGTCAGATCTGCAATACGGCAGGAAGTGAGAAACGAAGCGTTTCTATCACAGACAAATAAATCTACTTAAGAGTAAATAAACCACTGGGTGCATTTCTTTGGCCTTAGGACTGTTTTTTTATGAAGTACATACCAAAAGTTGAGTAAAAAAAACATTAAAAAGTGAATTTTGCATGTGTGGTCCCCTTTAAGATTTCATCTTGAACTGCAAACAGTAGACAGTAGTACCTTTTTGCTGCAGATTCATTGATATCAGGAGGATGTCAGGAGGTCCCACTTCAGAGAATGTTCCTGCAGCAGGTGTGCATCTGGTCCCCCCTCTGCTGAGAAGTAGCGATTCTTGTACCTTGTTTTGCATAAACATTGAAGCGGACACATTTCATTATGAACGGTATCAGATTCAAAGTGAACCGTCTTTTAAACTCCACATCATCCTCTATTCCAGGTACAGCTTTATTCCCTGTGTAAACAGAGAGGAGCCTGTCATAAAACACCAGGGGATGTTCACCTGGTTCCTGAAGGACGTTCTTTGCAGCTAAGTGCCTATCAAAGGATGCACCTGTTAGAACGTCCATCTTCCTACTGATTTTCTGTGAAAAATCAAGGACAGTCGGTCTTATATCACAGTGGATAGTCTCACCATGTGATGCCAAGATGTGAAATTAAATAAAAATCAGTGATTCCCATTAATTTGTCGACCTGTGACAAGGTCAAACAAAATTGGCTGTTATTGTGTGATTGTGAAAATCAAGACAAAAGATGCCTCATGTGTGATATTTTAAACTTGCAGTCTAAAAACACAGGGACAGAGATCTAGTTCTGCACAGAATTGACGATAAGAGTGTCAAGGCTTATCAAAAACAGACATGTCTGTATTAAAATCTGTGTAACTGTTCTGCCATCAAC
>JBBPBX010008377.1:0-15541 GCA_038048925.1 Garcialebias charrua | reverse complement strand
TCATTTTATGGAAAGTTAAAAGATGGTGTCAGTGGAGCTTTAAGACCTGCTCTTTAAAAGTCTTGTTACATTTTTTATACTTTTAAACATGGGTTATTTTTCATTCAAGACACACTTAATAAACACTTTTTAATTTCTACTTCCAAAAATTACAGTCTTGAGAAAACAGCATCAAAAACCACTTTAAAATTTTACCTATTCACATAATGAATATAAATGTATTGTCACTTCTTCAAATTATTACAGAAATGTACATAAAAATTAACAGAATCATAACAACAGTAAAACCAAGTAACAGGTCTTAATTTGTAAACTGATTGATTTTGGAACACAAATAGCAGGCTGGTGGACGGGGTTAAAATAGAGTCAGAGTCAGAGAGTCAGAGTCAGAGAGTCTTTATTGTCATTTGCACCGCATGTGGTACATGTGATGAAAACGAGATTATGTACACAGGGTCCCAGTTACATCCAACAACAAATGCAAGAGAAAAACAGTAATAACATCTAGGATTAACTAAGAAAAACATCAACTAGTAATACACTAAGCCCTAATGTAGTAGAAAAACATCATTATAAACAGCAGCACGAACATGAGTCTGTATGAGCAGATGGTCACAGATGAACACAGCAACAAGAAAACAGATCAGCATCAGCATGATGTGATATTTTGCAGTGTTTATTCTTATTATTTATTTATTCATGAGTCTAACAGCCTCAGGGTAGAAGCTGTTCCTCAGTCTAGTGGTTCTACATTTGATGCTCCTCAACCTCCGTCCTGAGGGGAGTGGGGCAAAGAGTGAGTGTAGCAACAATTCTGTGGTAGAAGTTTGGTGCAAGCAAAACTCAGGTGTGTCTGAGTGTGCTGTTGTGCTCTTTGCTGTGTGTTCGTGCTGCTGTTTGTAATGACGTTTTTCTATTACTCTAGGGCTTAGTGTATTTGGATGTTTTTCTTAGTTCGTATCTTAGATGTTATTACTGTTTTTCTCTTACATTTTGTTGTTGGATGTAACTGGGACCCTGTGTACATAATCTCATTTCATCACATGTACTACATGCGGTGCAAATGACAATAAAGACTCTCTGTCTTTGTTACACAGTGAAAGTCCAATACTCAAAAATAACTTAAAAACATTGGTTTTGTTTGCTAGCAATAACAGTTTTAACAAGCCAGTCCAGGGGCCTGCAGGTCCACAGGGATTGGGGTTTGGCTTGCACTAGGCAGAAGACACAAGTTGTGCAAGTTCACCCTGCGCTGGAGGAGTTTTGGAGACCTCATCTGAATCAAAAACAGGTACAGTACTGTACCTGTCAGGTGTAGACAGGCTGTTGGGAATGCCACAAAACAAGCAGCACTCATTTGAGCTCAGTCCAGTAAGCACACCAAACAAGACTTCATCTTCACAAGCCGCTTGCAGTGTTTACCTTGGAGGCAGCAATGCTTGTTTCAAAGAGGTGGAGCCAAAGCACAGATCAAGGCTGGGATCCCTGGTAGAAATAGGTCAAATGTTTTTTGTCCGCCATAACTAAACATTGTTATATAATTCAAAAAAAATTAATCAGGAGTGTTTGGGGAGTTAACCTGTAGATTAATAAGTAACCAAAACTGCACAAAAGCAAACAGTGTTGAAAGTGGCACACAACTACAGTAGTTATCTCCTCAGATGGTACTTTGTAGATGTCAACCATATGGTTGGTTACCATGTGCCCCTAGTGACCGAAAGTGATAAAAAGCCATAAATAGTTTGCACCTAAATATAGGTCACAGGGCATGCAAAAGACAAAAAGCCGCAACCTATATTCTGGAAAATACGGTACTCTGAGTTTTACTAAAATCCATTCAATGATTCACATGCCATTTTACTAAGGTACAAACAAACAAGCACACTCACAAAATCAAGCTAAAACCTTATCACAGTCTTTACCATCGGCAATAGTAGTCTATAATAAGCAACAAGCGAAAAAAGCCTCTAATTCTGTTTCCAAAGCATTTCCTGTATCATTCTACTACTCTTTATCTAGAGCAAATACAATCAGTTCCTGAGGATGCAGCCAGTGGCTTTCAGCTATAAACTGCTCCTCCTGTTTAGTTGCCAGCTGCCAGGTGGACAGCCTTTACTTGTTTAATCATGTGCTTTACAGAAACTATGATAAGAGCTAATCTAATTGGTTTCCTGGTGGTGGAAGGGCCTTATCTAACTTCATGGATTTATCCAAATCAGGTTCTTGTGAAAGTGGGTCAAACAATTAAACACATAAACAACCATTTACAATGTTTTGCTCAAGTACATTCATGTGTTTGACAGCAGCAAAGCATGGTCAAACCCATTTAAGATTGCTGCTACAGCAAAACAACCTTAACAACTCAACAAATGAGAGCAAATCTAGTGTGGTAGTGGCTGAGAGTCATCAACACTTGGGTGCTACACAGCACAGAGGAGCTGGCAATGTTGAAAAAAATCATGCAAAACAAAGGTTTGACTAAAATGGCAAAAACTTTATGTCATCTTGCATTTTAAGATAATCTTTGTCTAAAACTGAAGAAAAAAAATGAAAGGCAGCAGGTGATATGCATTCCTTCCAGGACTGCTAGGCCTTTAATTTATCAATTTTATCCACCTTATTCCTGAGGGTGTCACTGTAGAATCGATAATGTGTCGTACTTCCGTTTGACCCCGGAAGTAGAATTTTTGCATTGGCTCCTCGTTGTTTGCTTGCTAATCTGCGCGCATCGTAGAAGTTCTGTTAAAGTTCTGTTTTCTGTTATTTTGAGCTAATATTGTCACGAAGATGTCTTGTGGAGCTCTGGTACCTGTTGCACTGTTCGTGGCTGTATGAATAATCAGACGAAGCTGAATTTGTGGCTGCAACTAGTGTGTGTTGAACAGGCTCCGATAAGAAAAACCCGCATCCTTCTTTGTGGCTGGGCTACGAGAAACCACCTGAAAAAAGTCACAGTATCCTCCAGAGGATCGAGAACACCAGGTATGATTTAAGAGACAGCTTTTAGTGTTATGATTTTATGTAGTCAGTGATTAAATGATACTAATATTTTCGTTCATAACTGGCAAATAAACACACGCACCTATATATGTATGCTGTGTGTGCGTTTATTTATACATATCTATCTATATATATATATATATATATAATATAGGTGTGTGTTTATATATATATATATATATATATATATATATATAATATATGTGTTTATATATATATATATATATATATATATACTGTATATAATATAGGTGTGTGTGTGTGTGTGTGTTCATAAATGAACCCTAATGTTTGTATAATGTACTTTTACTTTCAGATGGGCTTGATGAGAGTGTGGAGCTGCTCAACACCACCAGTCACATGCAGCATGACTGTTGGAATGTGGATTGACATAATGTCAGAACAAACCAACAATCTTATTCTATGGTTGCCCCGTGAAACAATTAAAGCAACATGTTTTGCAGAAAGCTAAAAACTTGGACTCCAGAAGTGAATCATACATGCAAATAACACTGTGAAATATTTATTGGCTGTTTCTCCCTCTGGAATAATCATGTTTATTTCAGATGCTTATGGTGGTAAATGCAGTGACAGGTATATAACACAGAACTCTGGGTTTCTGGACTATCTGCGTGCTGGAGATGAGGTGATGGGTGATCGTGGTTTCACAGTGAGGGACCTGCTGCAAGAGTGTGGTGTGTCAATGTAATCATTCCAGCATTCACACGCAAAGGATGCCAGCTTATTTCAAGTGAGAAGTGAGAAGACATTAAATGTAAACATTTTTCTCAAACATGTACAGTACTGGTGTACTTGCTGTAAACGTAACACAACTCTTAACATGTTTTTTTAAAGGATATGTTAACTATTACATTATAAAAGTATTTGCTAAAATGATTAATTTGTTATGTACAATAGTTGACTGTTAACCTTCTTACAAGGTTAGTTTTTTGTGTGCACTATATCAGTTAATTTTGGATTAAACTACTGTTTCTATCTAAATGTCACTTTTGTCATTATCAAGTTTTTAAAGATCGTTTCCTGTCTATTTCATTATTTGTTTTCATTTACTGTATTTTATTAAAAGTTCTCAAGGTGCTTCATTTGTGAATCAGTAAAGTCTTTGTCAAAAGAAATGTCAAGCTCCAGGTGCTCAGTTGGTGTCCAGATAAACATCTTGCAGCTCAAAAGTCCAAAGCAACATCATTGTTAGCTGGACCTGGTGATGTGGAGTTTTAATGCTTAGACTGGGCTTTATGTTTGTTTAAATAAAGTGTCCCAGCTCTCTTAACATAACAGGACCAACCTTGTTAATGTGAAGATACTAATAAGCTTCAGAGCTTTTCAGATTGCTCATCACTTCGCCATCTGAAGCAACTGTCAAAGTAGCTAAGTATGCTAGTAGCTAAACATGCTAGTCTACGTTATTTTCGGCCACTTCTTCAAGTCGTCCTCCCACCCCTCAACAGCTGTAGGTAGCGGTAAAACAATATCTCCACATTTGAGTTGTGATAGTTTGTGTTCCCACATATTTTATGACCTAAAACCTCTGACGAAAACCGGTTAGCGCGTTGCTAGCGTGTAACAAAAGTGCCGGTTCTGACTTTCGGCGGAAGTCGTTCACATAATTCGCGCAAAGCATCATGGGGCGTAGGAATAAGGTGGATAAAGTCTGTTATTCCAATATTATGATTCATTACATCCTCACGTGTCTCCTCTTTTGCAGTAGCTCTCATCAGATTGTGGATCAGTAGAGATGGGATTGATGACTCCATAGAGAACCTTAAGTTTTGAAGGTTAGTGATGCCACATTGCCACTACATACCTGTATGGCCTATAGACCCTCTTGTAAATGAGTCCTCGAGGCTCAATGAGACTAATCTGTATAAAGAAAGGTTGAATGAATGAATAGTGAGGTCTGACTTCAGGACCATATGTGGTTTAATATGCTAATTTGAGTTGTTGCTAGTTTTAGCTTTTTTCAGAAGTAATCATTCAGCACCCAGTAACATGTCTTTGTAGTTGTTGACCCCAAGATAGTATACTGAGGAATAAGCAGTGTCAGGGGGACAAAAAGTGATTTACAAGTAATTTACAAGCTGGAAGGGAAGAAAGGGGACACGGCAAGTATATTGTAGATTGGTAGGTTGTATGAATACTTAATATTGGTTTATCGCTTTCTTACAAATGTTTGTTGTAAATGGAGCCGGGTAGAAGAGAGAGAACGAGGTCCTATAGGTTTCCACGAAGATGAAGATTGTCCAGAGAGGGTGATCGGCGTTGGAGAGAGGATCAGGTTGGTGTGATCGGCGTTGGAGAGAGGATCAGGTTGGTGTGCTCAGTGGTCTTCTGATCCAGGTCGATATGTGATGATTGTAGGGACAAGATGATAACAGGACAAAGTCGCAGAGGACAAGGAGGTCTTGGAAGACTCGACAAAGCAAGGCTTGGGAGTCACTGGAAAGGATAACAAAGGTTAGTCAAAACTGTTTGGAAACAGGTTAACCAGCTTTCCAATATTTTACCATAAGGTATAATAATGTTCCAGTGTCTGAAGAACATCAGGTGCAGGTGTGGAGTGGTGGCTGATTATGATGAGTGGCAGCTGTGGAGCAAGTGATTGTGGCTGGAAACTTATAGGAATCCCATACTTGGCCTTCTCACTGCATTTAATAAAAATAATAATAAGAAAGCAATTAAGTTATTAATAAAAAGTTAATGCACACAAAGTTGGGCCACTTTGTATAATTTCTCTTTTTTTATTTCATGTATGTAGAAACATTCTCTTGTTTGTTACTCTTTTCTCCTTAATTGAGTTTTTGCTGTTGATCCCTTCACAGAAGTCAAAGTTCACTTCACTGAAACCTGACTCGCTCTGCTCTCTGCTTGTTTCTCCTTTCCAAGAGGGGCCGAGATGGGTTAGAGGCAGTACTGCCGACCCGGGACTAGAAAGTCATGGTTCAACTCCCAGCCATTCCCACATGTTGTGGCATCTCTGAGTAATACACCTAGTCCCTAAATGCTCCCCAGGTGCTCACATAGCTGCCCAGTGCTCCACCTGGGTGTATCTCAGGTGCGATAGGTTAAATGCAGAGAACTAACTTCACCATTGTATTGAAACATACAATGATGACAATCTCAGACTTCCCTTCCCTTACGGTCAGTGAGCAGGTAGCACACTCTGGAACAGCGTCAACATATTTCTTTTGCACATGCTCTTTTGTAGGATCTTGGCTTTAATTTGTTCTCACAGCTCTGCAGGTCCTGCACCCTGTTGGGGAAAATTAGTAACGAATTCTTGTTATTGCCTGTTTTTTTGTTGTCTTGCGTTTGTACTTACCTGCGTGGAGTTACAGTACTCCCAGTTTTTGAACACACACACACACAAACACGTTTCTTATTTATCATACCCATAGCCCTTAATCCTCTGGTTTCAGTCATCCCTCTTCAGGTCAGTCCCAGTGTTCCAGTGTTCCCTACAACAAGCACCACAGCCCACTTTCCTCTTCTTGTCTCTTGTAAAATTTGTGAGCTCTGCTGCTGTTCCTAACTTTCAGTTGGTTGTTATTACTCACAGATTTTACTTTACCAAGCATTTTCTGTTAAATTGGCTCATAACTGTGTTTTCATCACTACATTGTTAATGCATTTTATTCTTAGATTTTAATTCATGCCTGTTCATATTGATCCCCGAGTCTCAAGGTTTAAATATTTATAAAGTCATTCACATTTCTTTTTTCAGTGAGTGTAAAAAAAACCTCTAAAGTAAATGAGTGACACTATTTTTTGTCTCATAGTTCTATAATAAAAATTATGAAGCAATTAAGTTACTGTACTGGGTTTATGTGTTCATCTTTTCACTAAACTTTGTTGTGCAAGAAGAAATATCAGTCTCAGATAATTGAAGGCTTAGAAATTCTTGAAGGAGCGCATATCACTCGCTGCCTTTCATACCACAGTTTCAGACTAATCATTTTACATCAAGAAATTAAGTTTCAATCACTGTTTAAACCTTTTAAATACCAAAATACGCAGTTTTATGAATTATCACATCACATTCAGGTCATGTGTTGTAAATGACTCTCAGCTACTCTCCAGCTCAGTATTTGTAAAACTGACTGTCATTTTGTATTGACTAACTTTAGTTAGTTGTGGTAACCATCTTGAATGACTCAAAAATGTAATCATAGAAACATGGCTTTTTAAAAGTTTTATGCTGTGGTTCAATTTATCATGACTGTTTTTTGTATCATGGCTTGACTGTGTTGAACCCACATGCATGAAGGCCACAGGAGACTCCAGGTAAAATAAGTAGTTAAAGTTTATTGTAAATAAACAAAACAAGATGCAAAACAGCACGGCTAACTTACTTTAAGGAGAACACAGCGGGAGTCAAATCACAACAGCCATTGGAAGGACAATCCAGAGACAAATAACAAGACACAAGGAAGATGAATATATACAGACACTGATGAGGACAAACGACAAACACCTGTGGTGTTTAAGATTGGACACAGGTGAGACGAGCTGCATACAGGCAGGAGGAACACTGAGGGGTGAATGAGGAAACAGAAAAGACAGGACAAAACCCAAAAACTCCACACAGTTGATTTTTTGCCATCAGACAGATGAGGTTGACATTGAAAATGTACGGTTAAAGATCAAAACAATGATGTTGAGCAACGTATAGCACTTTGAGTATGTATTGTGAATACTCTCAGTTACTACCACACCAAAACTTAGCTCAATGTGAATCAAATTTGCTGAGATATACTGTAGTCATTTTTGTTTTTCCTATGATGAGTTGACTGTGGTGGCCATCTTGAATTGGGTTAGCTCGGAAAGTTATAGTTGTAGGGCTACATCTAAAGATTAGTTCTTAAAAGTTCCATTACACTGTGTTCCATGGTTCAAAATATATTTTACTAAACGTCTAACAAATGACAAGACACAAGCACAGGTATAACCATTATTGCCAGCCATGGAAAATGAAAATCCAGACTGTACTTTGATAAATTAAACATGAATCAAAAATGTTAATATGAAAAATGTGCAGGTTTCTGAGGGAGTTACTTCATTAAAACAGCAACTTCTCTTATAAACTGTCACAAAACTAAAACCAGTGTATTTTTTTTTTGTCTTCATTGAAATTCACTTTTTAATTTCTTCTTCTTCTTCTTCTTCTTCTTCTTCTTCTTCTTCTTCTTCTTCTTCTTCTTCTTCTTCTTCTTCTTCTTCTTCTTCTTCTTCTTCTTCTTCTTCTTCTTCTTCTTCTTCTTACCTCATTTATCATTGTATTTTTCATTGTATGATCTGTAAAATATTATTTTTACTGTAATGTGCCAGTCAAGCTGCATGAGAGTGTGCTGAACGAAGCTGAACGGTTGCACTGATTCAAACCCTGATGTGTTCTCATTCAGGAAATAAACTGACTGATCACGCAGAAGCACCCTGTCTTCCTTAAAAACTACACAACGCAGAGTCGAGGGGTTACTTGAGCTGGCTTGGTACAGAGGGAAACCATGAGGGAGTTTGGGTTCAGCACTGGTTTTATAGCCAAGATCCAGGTGATGTACAGTGTCGTTGAGAGTGTGCTGAAGATCAACGGTAGCCTGTGTGCTCCTTTTAGGGTGTGTAGAGGTGTTCGGCAGGGCTGCGCACTCTCAGGGATGCTCTACGCACTCTCCCTGGAACCCCTCCTTCGAAAGATCCGATCAAGTGTCCATGGTTTTATTTTACCCGGTTTTAATAAGAATGTAGTTTTATCCGCCTACGCTGACGACATTGCTGTTTTTATTAAAAAAAACAGCAGGACGTCGACATTTTTAAAAACAGTTACCAAGAATTTCTCCACCCTGTCTGCTGCGAGGGTGAACTGGGGAAAGAGCACAGCCTTTGCCGTGGGTGAGTGGCCTGAAGGGCTCCCAGTTCTCCCTCAAAGCCTCCTGTGGGAGAGAGACGGCTTTAAATACCTCGGTATCTACCTGGGGATAAGAATGTGATAAAGAAAAACTCGGAAAACGTCAAAGAAAAGGTTGGGAAAATAATACAAAAATGGAAATGGCTGCACTCCCAGATGTCCTACAGAGGCAGGGTGCTAGTTTTAAACAACCTGGTCGCAACGCAGCTGTGGCACAAACTAGCCGTTTTAGACCCACCTCCAGACCTGTTGGTAAAACTGCAGTCTGAGATGGTGGAGTTTTTTTGGAACGGTCGACATTGGGTGCCACAGTCTGTTTTGTTTTTGCTGAGAGAGGAGGGGGGACAAGGCCTTGTCCACCTGGCCAGCAGAATAGCCACTTTTTGAATACAGTTCCTCCAGAAATACCTGGCAGGACCTGCTGACACAGTGTGGAGAGAAGTGGCCAGCTGCATCCTTAGGCGCGTGAGCGGGTTGGGGCTGGATGCGGCTCTGTTTCTAACCTGGCCGTTTACAGGTAAAGGGGTTACCCCAGTTTTATCAGAGTGTTTTGAAATTATGTTCTTTGTTTAAACTCAACAGAACAAAAACGAATAATTCTCTGCATTGGCTTTTGAAGAACCTTTAGTCTGTGGAGCGAGACTCGACGTCTCTGACAACACCGTGCCGGGTCTGTCGACGGTGATTTGCAGGTCTAAGATGGTGACACTGAGGCGGCTGGTAGAGACGGCCGGACCAGACTTCTCCAGTGTCCGAGAGGTGGCCTCGTTGCTCGGGGTCCGGTCTGCCAGACTGGTGCAACGCTTCATAGACCTGTTGAGGGGGAAGTTGACGACTGGGGAGAAGCGTCTCCTGCAGCTGTGGTCCACAGAGGGTCGCCCGCCTGGTCCAACGGACCCGTTTCCGGACACCCACCTGGATCCTGACCTTGGGGACAGCAGTGGTCCCCTGCTTCGTGCCTCAGGCCCAAAGGTGGACGTGTGCAGATCGGGTCCAAAAGTACTGTACAGGACCTGTGTCAAGGTGCTGAACAAGAGGACTCTGCACAACAGATCTGTCAGTGTCTGGGACAACAAGTTCGGAGGGCTGAAGCCCCAGTGGAGGACACTCTACACACCTCCGATAAAAAAACGGACTGGTGACCTTCAATGGAGGATCCTTCATGGCGCCATTGCTACAAACTCTTTTTTATCCATCATCAGTCCCGGAGTTTTAAACGAGTGTCCTTTTTGCAGTTTGTCAGAGAATGTTTTTCACGTTTTTATGGATTGTGCACGATTAACTGTTTTTTAGCCTCTTACTGAAGATTTTTAAACTTTTTGACACAGTTTTTACCCAATCTGTTTTTATTATTGGTGTATTTTACAGTAGAGCCACAAAGGACAAGTCCCAGATTTTAAACTTTTTAATCGCCGAGGCAAAGATGGCAATTTATTTGTCTCGCAGGGACAGACTGCAGGATGGACCTCCCCTCAATGCTGTGTCTCTGTGGAGGTGCAACGTCAGGGCTAGGTTGGCCTTGGAGTTTGACTTCCAAAGGGACACTTGGGATTTAAAAAAGTGTTATGCACCATTTCTGATCAGAAAGAACTGAAATACAACAAGCTTTTAACGTAACCACTTTCTTTCTTACTTTCTTTTCTCACTTTCTTACTCAGGACAGTATTACACTTTTATATTTCATTTCATGCTTATGTTCATTAAATGTTTAGTGTTTTAGTGTTGGTGTAAATTTTCATACTTTTATACTACTATGCAGAAACTCAGGACAGTGTTACACTTTTACTATTTTATGCTTATGTTTATTAAATGTTTCAGTGTTTTAGTGTTTAAATGGTTACTGTTGCACCGAGAGACTGAGAGAAACACAATTTCAATCCTGTGTATGTCCTGTACATATTGCGGTTCTCGGTTCTGACAATAAAGTTGACTTTGACTTTGACTTTTAAGCTTGTCCTGATCATGTTTTTAATACTGTGTGAATAAAGTTTTGTTAAAAATCAAAAATCTTCTTCTTCTTCTTCTTCTGCTTTCGGCTTTATTCTATTCAGGGGTTGCCACAGTGACTCATCCTCCTCCACCTCACTCTGTCCTCTGCATCCTCTGTCCTCGCTCCAACTACCTTGACACTATCAGATCTCAGCTCCACAACCTCCCTGATCTTCGTGTGCCATCTACCCGTCTGCATTCTGGGACCCTGAGCAGCTTTGATGAAGTTGTTCAGAGTGAGGTGGAGTCCATCATCAAGAAAATGAAGCCTTCATCCTGCGCCCTGGATCCCTTCCCCTCGTCTCTCACTCTGCAATAAGCCCATTAATCACACAAATAATAAATAAGTCTCTACAATCTGGTCATGTTCCACTGCCTCTAAAAACTGCCATCATTAGGCCTCTTCTGAAAAAAATCAAATTTGGATCCCGACATTTTTTCTAATTACCACCCAATTTCACACCTCCCTTTTCTGTCTAAAGTGCTGGAGAAAGCAGTTGCTGCTCAGCTGCAGGACCACCTACAGCAACACTCCCTGTATGAGAAGTTCCAGTCTGGATTCAGGGCAGCTCACAGTACTGAGACTGCATTGCTGAGAGTTACCAATGATGTCCTCATGGCTGCTGACACTGGTTCTCCATCCATCCTTGTCCTCCTTGACCTCACTGCAGCCTTCGACACTGTGGACCATAGTATCCTCCTCCACCGTCTTCATGTTAATTCTACGTGAGTGAGGTTAGCTGCAGGACCTTGCAACAAGTCCTCACTCCAGCCTCTCTCCGGTAACGGGTCCTTTTAACTTTTATCCTTGCACACGAGTATTACCCGATATGTCTCAAGATTAGTTAGAATTAAGGCTGAGACGAGGTAATTCACTTAGGCTTGTTCACTGTCTTCATCTGACATGTCACATCCTTAGTCCCACTCCGATTTGATAGCCTGACTTAGCAGAATGGAGTCAGATTGTATCTCCCGGAGAAACATGCATTAAACGACAGCCTTACCTCTGGTAGATTGTAATTGTTTCCGGCCTAATAAATTTTAGGATCTTGGAAAGTAAAATCCTAGGATGTTGTTTATCTCTTTTTGGCTAACCCAACCATTTAAAACCTCCATTGATATTGTTGTTATCTTGAACCAAGTTTTCCATTATTTAATATCAAGGTGAGTCAAAGGAAAAATCCAAATTTGTACGTTTTATGTTTCTTTATTATTTAGTTGCAGGGGATTTAACAGCATAAGCACTACTTACTACAGAAAAGATTTAATCAGGTTACATGATTTGCATTTAAGAGAGTTAAATGATTCACAGCTCACCAAAGATGTCTTCCACACGCTGGGTTTAAGGTGTTTCTTGTAATTGAATTGAGTTGTACTTCAATGTATAATTTGTATAATCTTCTAAAATGTTGGTTTATTCTACTATAATCTGATTCCAATTAAATATATTCAATTCCATCCAGTTAATCTTGTTGTGTTCCAACTTGTGTTTTTATTTCCACCAGAAAACTTAATCCCATCAGGAAATCTTGTTTTTTCTACAGAAAAACCTCCAGGTGATGCTGTTGTACTCCACTCAGAAGTCTGCACTCCAGCAGACTGGACAAATCTTTGTTTAATCCCACATAGGAAAAGCTTGTGTTTTTAATCCTAACAGAAAGGAAGAATTGGTAATTCAGGCTTTAATCCATTCAAGACCGGTTGTACGGTGTTGATGAACAAAACTCTCGTAGCGGTGTTTAAAAATCCCAGTTGTAATCCATCAAAACTGTTCAGGGCTAAAAAGTCTGGTAATCCTCCCAGGCAAAATCAATTATTCCTCAAAAGTGTTATCCATTCAAAGATATTGTAATCCATTCAGTTGTTCTGCGATGCTGATGAACAAGGCCTTCAAAGCGGGCCTGAGGCTAAAATTAGAACATCGTGTTCTCCTAGCCGAATATCCAAGGTCAGTCAGCTTCTAGCTGGTAGGTCTCACTCCGTGGTCAGACCGGGTGACCCGAAAACAATAACTGACTTTCCAATCTTCAGGATCCCTTCAGCAAAATCAGCTTTAATCCATCAAAGATTGTTTTCCAAACATTCAGCTCGCTGCAGTCTGATCTCTCGACGCACAAAACTTCTCTTTAAACTTTTCCAGATTTAAAATCAATCAGCTCTCCGAATGCAGGCATCAATCCAAGTCTTCTTTCCACAATATAATTCCTCAAGGTCTTCCATCATCTGCTCTGCGGTACTGACAACCAGGGCGTCAGAAGCGGTGTTCCCTTAGCTTAAACAAGCTGATAAGCCAAGACCCGTCAGAGCAGATCCCGATGCCGCAAAAACACTTCTTTCGTCCTGGAGTAAACTCTTTTTGAATCAATCCAATCTTCTTAAAGTATCCAGCAAATTCAACTAATTCCTCATGACTTCAGCAACTTCAGCCAATTGTATTCCATAATTATTGTTGAATCTTATCAAAAGATGTTGTTTTGTTCCACAAAAATATTTTTAGATCAGGAAAAATAGTATTCCACAAAAGAGCGGCTTTTAATCCATCATTGCTCAGTCGAGCTGCCGTGAGGCCCTCAACAGCAGAGCGGAGATAAAAAGTACACAGTGTTCCACTAACATAAACAGCCTGTCAGCGCTCGGTTCTTCTAAAATTCATCAAATTTTTCACCAAACAAAGTTATCCTTGTAACTGATTTTCTGTTTTCAGATAGTAGCAGTCTTGTTGCTTGTTATACTATATTTAATATAATTTTAATGCTCTGGACAAGAATGGGAATATTTCCTTACCTTCTGTTCGGCAAATCCACAGGGGCTATTTACCAAAGGCAAGGAAAAAATACCTCAATCCTGAATCAAGATTTGAGGCTATATTCCAGCTCTGTAATTAATCCAATTTTTGAAGAAGAATAGCAAGGGATCCAGGCTGAAGCAAAAATATCTCCTTTTTTGTCCAAGGAGAGTCTTTTTAGAATATTCTATCTTCTTCTTTAGTTCCAGAGCGTCCGTCTTTGTCCAGTAATCCAAATGGTCTTCAAAAAATCTTCAGCCCCTTTCTCCTCTCAGACAGCCTTATTTATAGTCAAGAAAAGGGTTTGACCCCCACTATTCTAGACAACCATGTCATTTTCCTGTTTTTTCATTGGTCAGTGATGAGGTAACTTTCTCAGCCTTCACCGGACTGGTGACATAATGTCTCTTTCAGTTGTCACCCTCCCTTAGCAGAGAATGACTTAATGCCATCTGTCATGTGTGCAAAGTTCCAATTTTTTCAGTCAGAACAAGTCTTCAACTTTCACCCAGATCCTCAACTTTTACCTAAATTTACTCAAAGTGTGGAAAAAACACTCTTTTAACGTGCTATGTAATATTCAAAACTATTTTTCAATACCCAGCAGTGGAGAACCTCTTTGGTTTACCGTGAATCTTAAAAGAAAACATAAAATAACATACATTTTACTCACATACACAATCATATATCTCCAGTTAATTACCTGACACACACTTCACATAACCATTGCATGTCTGATTTTCTTTGTTGTAAATGCTTGCCCTTTCTAACAGGCTTTGAATCAACCTTGCAGCCTCTCTTCTGCTCTGGCAAAAGTGTGCACGTTCTTATCTATCTGACCTATATTTGCTCCAAGCAGACCTGCTCAAGAGCGTATGTGTTATTATTATTATAACTCCTTGTGTGTTTCTCTGTGTGCATGCTTGTCTTGGTAAGAAGTTTCATCTGTCTGCAATAACGCTTTGCTTCTAATAATTGTTATTCTTATTATTTTGTTAAAATAATTTTTGTTACTTTTAAACAGTCCTTGAAGCCAAAGCAAAAACTACCTTCCCCAGTAACTCTCTTCTGCAGCTGTGTGAAACACTAAGAAGAGGCCTGGCTGTCTTGCTCCTGCCTTGAGCGTGTGTTTGGAGTGCGTGAGAGTATGTGTGTGCACATGCACGTGTGTGCATGTGTGTATGCGTGCGTGTTTTTACGTGTACGCGTGTGTGTGTGCGCGGTTGTGCGCACGCTGGTTTTGGAAGAGGCTGTGTGTTTAGGTAAATATGAGGCCTGCTGTTCGTATGGCTTCGTGTGTCTGCATCATGATTCAAAATGCTATGATTTTATCGCTATCCAATAAAAGATTATATTTATATGTTTGATCAGTTCTGTATGAGATTTAAATACCCTAAAAACTATTTTCTTTCTTCTTGATAAGAAGCCCAAGCTCTTTGCAACAACTCCTTGCAGCTTCTTATCTAGTTTTGATCCATATTTTCTCAGAGAGAGACCTGCTGCTTTTCAGAGGCCTTGGTTTTTCTGCCTAGTGTGTGCATGTAAGGCCTGACTCAAACTTATTTCTTATAGCACAGGGTTAACCAAAAATGCCATGCAATAACACAAAGATGGTTTACCAAAATACAGACAAAGCATATAAAAAGTAAAAAACATATGAGTTTAAAATGCCATAAAAATTAAACTAATCTAGGGTTACTGACGGTGTGTTATTACACCCTGCTCTGAGCAGGCCAGGGTGAGCACGCGTGGGTGTCGGTACTTACTTTATATGGCACCAATTGAGGCTTTCAGCCCGTGGCTCTGTGATGTATGTGTTTAGTAAAATGGTTTGCTAAAATGCCACA
>JBBPBX010008376.1:20632-56890 GCA_038048925.1 Garcialebias charrua | reverse complement strand
ACCATATTGGATAGGCTGCTTCAGCAGCACTTGGGAAGTGAGCACTTGCTTGGATCAGTCAGGCTTTGTTGTTCGAGTCATCCAGTCAAAAACAACCCAAGGTAATAATCATTTTAGCCTTGAGGTCACTGTTCCTAAATGGAAAAATCTGAGGTAAATAAACATGATTCAACTCCGAATCACTTGCTGGAAAAAACAGAACGTTTAAAGACCGTGTAAAGTAAATTTCAATATTTTCTTCAATAAACATTATAAATGTCATAATTGTAATGTTGTAAATGAGTAAAAAGTCTCAAAATTGTAGATAAATTAATTTTGGAGTTATAGATCAACCTGTGTATATGTCTGTTTCAGGATTTTTTAGGCGTGTTTTAAATGTGACCGCGTTTCGTCACGCGGTCTTCTTAAGTATAGCCCCACCCCCTGCAGCTCCAGCCGTATAAATTAGATATTCGCCTCGGTGGAGCCGTTCACTTGCGAATCGCAGATAAGATAGCAATAGCATAGATATTTTGTTCATTGTTAGCTAGCTAATCAATTATGCCTCGTTCGTGCATCTTCCCTGGATGTCGCAATGGTCAGGGCACCCGCTTGGTGACTTTATTTAAGTTTCCGAGAGATGACCGCCTGAAAAAACTCTGGATCGATTTTGTAACGAGAGGCCATGAAGACATCAGGATCACTGCCAGAAGTGAGAAGCTCTGTTTTTATTGTCTGGTTAACCGCGGGGCGCTCTGGTTTTTATAAATGCTTTTATTACCACCGGGAGACGCCAGAGGACTATAGTTTTTTTCAGAGATTACCTGTCAAACATCAATATATCAGGAGAAAGTGGCAGAGTGAAGAAATGTGTTTAAAAAATAAGTTACATACAGCAGCATTAAGGAAGCATCACCTGAAAACAGACAATCTTTTTGAGTTATTGTTTATTGCTTTATTAATGTTTTAAACATAAAGCATTCCTCATTCTGAGCATTCGCTCATTTGTTCCGTCTCAAACTTGTCCTGAATGCCGACAAAACCAAAGGGATGCTTATTTTCAAACAGGAAGTTGGTCGCAGCAGTTCTTCCTCTGAGTTTATCCTCAAATGGTGTCCCTATTGAGTTTGTTGATTCCTACAAATATTTGAGTATCCTGGTCGATTCTCTTTTAAACTTCACGTGGAAAACCTAGTAAGGAAACTGAAAGTTAAATTGGGTTCCTTTTTCAGAAATAAATCCTGTTTAACTCTGAATGTTAGGAAACACCTTGTAACTGTGACTTTTCTTCCCTCCATTGATTACGGTGACATTATCTACATGAATGCTCCTACAAGCACCCTGCATATGTTAGATGCTGTCTATCATGGTGCTCTAAGATTCATAACTGACTGTAACTACCACTGCACCTTGTATTCACTGGTTAACTGGACATCATTAACTTCATACAGACTCTCTCACTGGTACATTTTCATCTTTAAATCACTTCTTGGTCTGTTGCCTTCATACATCTCCTACATGTCACTGTGTGAGTGCAGCTACAGCATGCGCTCTCAGGACATTTTTACATGAAGTGTCCCCTCAGTGAGGACTGAACTTGGCAAAAGAGCCTTCTCCTACTCCGCTCCTGTTTCCTGGAATATCTTGCAAAAAGATCTGAAGCTCTCGACCTTGATCTCTCTTTTTTTTTTTTAATAGAGAGAAAGAAAGAAAAGAGAAAGTGAGACAACAAAACAACAATTATCCACAAAAAGAGCACAAGGCAAACACACCAAACCTCCGTCCACAATCCTGCAAAGCACATGACAGAACACAGCAACGAAACATACAAGCATAAAGACTGATAATATTCATGACCTTGCAGTAGATTTCTATAAATACACATACCCATACCTACAAATATATATACAGTATACATACATATATATTTATATTCATTTATATACCCATCTACATATATCTACATATACATCCCTGCATCCATTTGTGTGTGGTTGTGAGCATGCATAAGTGAATAAGGTTCCTCCAATAGAACATTTAGTAGCGATTGTGAAGCATCAGAGATCCGTCCCCCCAAAGCCCGAGACAGACGAAGGGGCGATCAAAGCCCAAGACCCCAGGAAGGACCCCGAGCCCAGAGTCCCCAGGACCACCCGAACAGGACGAGCCACTCGTCCACTCCCCAGATCCGACCAAGGGGAAGAACCGGACGAACCCCACCAGGGACCACACACAATGACCCCCCGGGGTCAACAGCGACAAATACACAGGCCCCCGCCGGAGCCCGCTGCACCGACGTAGCCCCAGGGCCGGTCACCGAGGCTCGGGCACCGGGGACGCCCATCCCTCAGGTCCAGACCCGACAGGACCAGAGGACCCGGGCCCCACCAGGCAGCCACCAGGCCGAGCCGACAAACGCCCAAGCGCCCAGCCCCAGATAGTGAGGGCCCCAAGCACGCCCGCAGGCAGAGGAACACCCACCAGGGGGCCACGTGGCAGGAGCGCAACACTAGGTAGCCTCAGAAGTATAGAAGCTGTATCTTGCAAAAAGATCTGAAGCTCTCGACCTTGATCTCTCTTAAGTGGCTTTAAACATCCACTGACACGATTTTGAGGGACCAGACAAAGTGCAGCCCGAAGACCCCTTATGATGAGTAAAATAAATGGACAAAATGTTCCCTCGCCCGTACGCGGGTCACCGGGGCCCCACTCTGGAGCCAGGCCCGGAGGTGGGGCACGTTGGCGAGCGCCTGGTGGCCGGGCTTTCACCCATGGAGCTCGGCCGGGCACAGCCCGAAGAGGAGACGTGGGTCCCCCTTCCCATGGGCTCACCACCTATGGGAGGGGCCAAAGGGGTCGGGTGCAATGTGGGATGGGTGGTGGCCGAGGGCGGGGACCCTGGCGGTCTGATCCTCGGCTACAGAAGCTGGCCATTGGGACATGGAATGTCACCTCTCTGGTGGGGAAGGAGCCTGAGCTAGTGTGTGAGGTTGAGAGGTTCCGGCTAGAAATAGTCGGACTCACCTCAACGCATGGCTCTGGCTCTGGAACCAGTTTCCTTGAGAGGGGTTGGACACTCTTCTACTCTGGAGTTGCCCCTGGTGAGAGGCGCCGAGCAGGAGTGGGCATACTTGTTGCCCCCCATCTTGGTGCCTGTACGTTGGGGTTCACCCCGGTGAACGAGAGGGTAGCCTCCCTTCGCCTACGTGTGGGGGGACGGGCTCTGACTGTTGTTTGTGCCTATGCGCCAAACGGCAGCGCAGATTACCCACCCTTTTTGGAGTCCTTGGAGGGGGTATTGGAGAGTGCGCCTCCTGGGGACTCCCTTGTTCTGCTGGGGGACTTCAACGCTCACGTGGGCAATGACAGTGAGACCTGGAGGGGTGTGGTTGGGAGGAACGGCCCCCCTGATCTGAACCCGAGTGGTGTTTTGTTGTTGGACTTCTGTGCTCGTCATGGATTGTCCATAACGAACACCATGTTCAGGCATAAGGGTGTACATATGTGCTCTTGGCACCAGGACACCCTAGGTCGCAGTTCGATGATCGACTTTGTTGTCGTCTCATCTGATCTGCGGCCGCATGTCCTGGACACTCGGGTGAAGAGAGGGGCGGAGCTGTCAACTGACCACTACCTGGTGGTGAGTTGGCTCCGATGGTGGGGGAGGATGCCGGTCAGACCTGGCAGACCCAAACGTATTGTGAGGGTCTGCTGGGAACGTCTGGCAGAGTCTCCCGTAAGACGGAGCTTTAACTCCCACCTCCGGGAGAGCTTTGAACACGTTCCGAGGGAGGCGGGGGACATTGAGTCCGAGTGGGCCATGTTCCGCGCCTCTATTGTCGAGGCAGCTTATCAGAGTTGTGGCCGCAAGGTTGTTGGTGCCTGTCGTGGTGGCAACCCTCGAACCCGGTGGTGGACACCGGCGGTGAGGGATGCTGTCAGGCTGAAGAAGGAGTCCTATTGGGCCTTTTTGGCCTGTGGGACCCCGGAAGCAGCAGATAGGTACCGACAGTCCAAGCGGCATGCGGCTCGGGTGGTTGCTGAGGCAAAAACTCGGGCGTGGGAGGAGTTCGGAGAGGCCATGGAGAATGACTTCCGTATGGCTTCGAGGCGATTCTGGTCCACCATCCGGCGTCTCAGGGGGGGAAAGCGGTACGCGACCAACACCATTTATGGTGGGGATGGCGTGCTGTTGACCTCAACTCGGGATGTTGTGAGTCGGTGGGCGGAGTACTTCGAAGACCTCCTCAATCCTACTGGCACGTCTTCCACTGAGGAAGCGGAGCCTGGGGACTTTGGGTCGGGCTCTCCAATCTCTGGAGCTGAGGTCACCGAGGTGGTTAAAAAGCTCTGCGGTGGCAGGGCTCCAGGGGTGGATGAGATTCGCCCTGAGTTCCTTAGGGCTCTGGATGTTGTGGGGTTGTGTTGGCTTACGCGACTCTGCAATATCGCGTGGACATCGGGGGCAGTTCCCTTGGATTGGCAGACTGGGGTGGTGGTTCCCCTATTCAAAAAGGGGGACCGTAGGGTGTGTTCCAACTATAGGGGGATCACACTCTTAAGCCTCCCTGGTAAGGTCTATTCAGGGGTTCTGGAGAGGAGGGTCCATCGGATAGTCGAACCTCGGATTCAGGAGGAGCAGTGTGGTTTTCGTGCTGGTCGTGGAACACTGGACCAGCTCTACACCCTCAACAGGGTCCTGGAGGGCGCGTGGGAGTTTGCCCAACCAGTTTACATGTGCTTTGTGGACTTGGAAAAGGCATTCGACCGCGTCCCTCGGGGGGTTCTGTGGGGGTACTCTGGGAGTATGGGGTACCAGGCCCATTGATCCTGTTAAGCACCTTGGTCAATGCAAGGCATTGTAGGAAGGTGCTATACAAATAAAGTTTATTATTATTATTATTATATGGGCTGTTAGGTCCCTGTACGACCGGTGTCAGAGCTTGGTCCGCATTGCCGGCAGTAAGTCAGGCTCGTTTCCAGTGAGAGTTGGACTCCGCCAAGGTTGCCCTTTGTCACCGATTCTGTTCATAACTTTTATGGACAGAATTTCTAGGCGCAGCCAAGGTGTTGAGAGGATCCGTTTTGGTGGCCTTAGAATCGCTTCTCTGTTTTTTGCAGATGATGTGGTCCTATTGGCTTCATCAGATCGTGATCTACAGCTTTCGCTGGAGCGGTTTGCAGCCGAGTGTGATGCGGCCGGGATGAGGATCAGTTCCTCCAAATCCGAGGCCATGGTCTTGAGCCGGAAAAGGGTAGCATGCCCTCTCCGGGTCGGGGATGAGGTCCTGCCCCAAGTGGAGGAGTTTAAGTATCTCGGGGTCTTGTTCACGAATGAGGGAAAACTGGAGCGTGAGATCGATAGGCGGATAGGTGCAGCATCCGCAGTGAAGCGGGCGCTGTACCGGTCTGTCGTGGTGAAGAGAGAGCTGAGTCGAAAGGCAAAGCTCTCAATTTACCGATCGATCTACGTTCCCACCCTCATCTATGGTCATGAGCTTTGGGTTGTGACCGAAAGAACGAGATCTCGGATACAAGCGGCTGAAATGAGTTTTCTCCGCAGGGTGTCTGGACTCTCCCTTAGAGATAGGGTGAGAAGCTCAGTCATCCGGGAGGGACTCGGAGTAGAGCCGCTGCTTCTCCACATCGAGAGGAGCCAGTTGAGGTGGCTCGGGCATCTGGTTAGGATGCCTCCTGGACGCCTCCCTGGTGAGGTGTTCCGGGCATGTCCCACCGGGAGGAGACCCAGAGGAAGACCCAGGACACGCTGGAGGGACTATGTTTCTCGGCTGGCCTGGGAACGCCTTGGGATTCCCCCAGAGGAGCTGCTCCATGTGGCTGGGGAGAGGGAAGTCTGGGCCTCCCTACTTAGGCTGCTACCCCCGCGACCCGACCCCGGATAAGCGGACGAAAATGGATGGATGGATGGATGGATGACATGATTTTTCTACTATTCATCAAATTGCTCAAAATATATATATTTTATCATTTAAATATGTTCGTTTTTGCAAACAAAATGATAAATCACTTTAATTTTGCTTTAAAAGTGATTTTGAACTTCAAGCCGTGTTTAATCATGGGAAATCCGATTACACGCGAACGCACCATCTGTGACGTAGTGTGCAGAGTGTGAGGCAGAGGGCTCTGGTCTCTTTAATAGCGGACAATTTAAAACCCGATGAATTTAGCAATCTATGTGAAGATTTGAGCTATTTGTCTTCATTTTGGGAAGCAGAAAATAGTTTGGGTGATGGAACAAGAAACAACAGGATCTAATTTAGGTCTGATGCTGTATCAGACTTACCTTCATGTGGAGCTGCTCACACCCGCGCACTGTGACAAGCCCAGAGCTCTGCCTCTCACTCTGGACACTACGTCACAGATGGTGCGTTCGCCTGTAATCAGATTTCCCATGATTAAACACGGCTTGAAGTTCAAAATCACTTTTAAAGCAAAATTAAAGTGATTTATCATTTTGTTTGCAAAAACGAACATATTTAAATGATAAAATGTATATATTTTGAGCAATTTGATGAATAGTAAAAAAAAATCATGTCAGTGGTGGACCTTTAAACATCTGGCAAAAACCAATGCAGACATGTTCATATTTTTAGCATTTTACATCTCCTTTATCCTGGTTAAAACCAGACCCTTGTCCTTCACTTTGCTTTGTACTAGGGTCTGGGACTTCTCTCATAGACAAGGATTTCTCCGGTAGATTTTTGACCGGACCAATCAGAGAGCAGAAGGCGGAGTTTTGAACGACGTCGACTGACGTCGTCAGTTAAAATGGCTGCCGCCACGAAGGAATTTTCATGAAAACAAGGTAAAAAACTATTATTTCTTTGCTGAGAAAAAATATATTTCTTAGCTGACGTTATATCAGAAGTGTTCCTGAGCTTAACAGTTCCTAAATCAATTCACGAAATGGTCAAATCTGCTGGATTTAAATAGTTTCGGTTTGACATTTTCCAAACAGCCTCGGGTGCGCTACGAAAATAAATGATAAAAAATCGAATTTTATCTCAAATGTTTCATCTAGGCCAACAGTCAGTAAATTAGAGCCATATAATTACACACTGGTAGCAGAAAAAATATCCACCGAGTGGTTTCTGAGCTATTTATCTGAATAGCCTGGACCTCGCCAGGCTAAACTAACAAAACTCCGCCTTCTGTTCTCTGATTGGTCCGGTCAAAAATCTACCGGAGAAATCCTTGTCTATGAGAGAAGTCCCAGACCCTAGTACAAAGCGAAGTGAAGGACAAGGGTCTGGTTTTAACCAGGCTACATCTCCTTACAACCTAACTGTTTTGTTTGTTTTTTTGCTACTTTTCCTTTTACGGTAATTATGCTTTTAGTTACCATTTTATTTTCACTTGTTAAAAAAAATGTATGCATCCTTTATGATTGTCTATTGTTGTCGTTGTTGTCCATTGTTGTCATCCCTCTTTGTTAAAATCGGGTCTCTCTTGTAAATGAGTCCCTGAAGCTCAATGAGATTAACCTGTATAAATAAAAAATGAATGAATGAACTACTGTTTACATTTATTTACACTACTCTAATATCTACACCACTGCTGGTACATATACAGTGTGCTCTGAACGGTCTTATTTAGGGATGCCCAATGTGCCTTACTGCATATGCCACTTTTTGCCTCTACAACAACATCAACTACTACCTCATACATATACTGTGTACATTGACTCATACGCTGCTTTGCCACTTTGCAAATGTCAATGCTAGAAACCTTTAGTTTATTTTAGTTATACTTTTTATACTCTTTTTTATACTAGTATGCAAAAACTCAGGACAATATTATGTTCATTAAATGTTTAATGTTTTAGTTTTAGAGTTGGTGTAAATTTTCATACTCTTATACCACTATGCAAAAACTCAGGACAGTGTTAGTTTTACTATTTTATGCTTATGTCTATTATTATATGTTTCAGTGTTTCAATGTTTAGATGTTTACTGTTGCACCGAGGGACTGAGAGAAACGCAATTTCGGTCCTGTGTATGTCCTGTACAGTACATATTGCAGATCTGACAATAAAGTTGACTTTGACTTTGACTTTTGACTTTGAATTCATGGGGTGGCTGTGGCTGAGTGGTTAGAGCAGTCATCCTCCATTATGAGAGTTGTGGGTTCGATTCCACCTGCAGTCACATGCTGAAGTGTCCCTGGGCAAGACACTGAACCCCTCATTGCCTCCAATGCCTCCCATCGGTGTATGAATGTGATAAAGCACTGACTATTCTTAGATATAGTAGAGTGCTGTATGAATGGGTAAATGAGGGCATAGATTAATGGTAATGAGTATCTTCATATGATGGAAAAATGCTAGATCCATTTACCATTTCTTTATATGTTCCTTCCAAGCAGCCAGACCTTCTTGTAATCTTATAAAGTGGTCTGGATCAAAAGTTTTCCAGACTTTTTGAAGACCTTTCAACTTTTTTTTTTTAGACTCTGGCTGCTTTTGTGCTAATTTTTTATCCAGTACCTGACCAGTTTTAGAGTTACGACTCATTAGTTTGTAGTCATTTGACCTACTTTCAGGTTAAAAGGCTCCCAAACTCATGGCAAACCCCTGAGTTGTGTCTAGACACAAGAGATAAACGAGCAAAGAACCATTTCAGTTTGTTATTTTCTTTTTATAGGAAAAATACTAACAATTACAGTTTGACACATACTTTGTAAATAGTACTTTAGCAGCAGAAAAATGATCTACAAGGAGATACTTGACATACCGTACTCAATGATCAACTTAAGGCATCTTTCTGGTCTGCTAAATTTTTATCATCTGCTATTTTAATAGAAAATGAACATTGGCTGTAGAAAGTTACTTTTAGATGTAACTATTGTTTTGTTTAATCACAGTGGAGAATATTCTGTTATAGTTAAGTATAAGGACAGTATAAGGTCTGGACGGTAAATGGGTGAAAAAGCAGTCACAACACAAAGAGTAAAAGCTTCAATGACCTTCAGAAAGTTTGAAGAACTACTGATCAAGGCAACCTTAAATGATTATAAGAAAATCTGATTGTTTGGAAGTAAGATAGAAAAAAAAATGTAGAGCAGCTTAAAACTTTTGCTCAGTTTTATAAATGTGCAAGAGAGAAAGAAAAATACAGCAAATTCATACGACTCAGCAGATTCAGTGACTTGATTCAGTAATTTATGACTACAATTTGATCTTGGCTTCAAACCATCCCTTAAGTTTGTATCAGTATGCAGTCAGGCGAGACATAAATATATGCTTTATTGATCTTAGAGGGAAACTCACAGTTCTCTGCTTGCTCTGACTGGGAATGGGGCTGGTATGTTGGTTTCTCAAACTTTGTCCGCTTGTTGCATGAATGGTGCAAGCGTACTGCTGAAGTAGGAGGTCAAGATCAGCTGTTTTTAATTTTAAAATATGCGTAAATCTATTGTGAATGATTTGATTGAGAGCTGAAAGACCATTAATTCCTTATTGGGAGCAAACAAACCATGCATTGAAATAAATAAATAAAGTGCTATGTGATGTCATCATTGTATGTTCCCATGCAAAGATGAAATTGGCTCTCTGTGTTTAACCCATCGCACATGGGATACATGCAGGTGGAGCAGTGGGCAGCTATGTAAGTGCCTGTGGAGCAATTCAGGATTAGGTGTAGGAATGTGCAATATGGCCTAAAATTCATATCACGATATGTATTGTGAAGGGTGGTGATAACAATATATATCGCAATATATTTTTGGTATAAAACTTGCAATAGGAATGGAAAAAAAAGCATAGGGTGTCCTTTTGCCATAATTTATTTTGAAAACTGCTATACCACAAAATAATCTCTATTAAGAAAATGTCACTACTAGGTCCAGAGTTTTTAAATAATTAACAACTCAAGCATTAGGCTTCTTTCTTGTAGTGCAAAACAGTGCAAAATATATCTTGTGTAGTTTTAGCCATAAGTTTTAAACTAAATTTCTATTGTTTCTACCGTGTACTGTTTATATTGCGCATCCCTAATTAGGTGTCCTGCTCAGAGACACCACGAGATGTGCAATGACCGGGGATCAAACCCAGGACCTTCGGGTCTCAAGTAGGCTGCCTTGCCCCTACACCATCTCGGCCATACACTATTGGAATTCAGATTCCATCCTGAATTTTGTGGTATTCACACAGCTTGCCCTATTTTCATTTGTTTTTCCCCACACAGATGGGCAAAAACCACGGCAGAAGTACTGGCCATGACAAATGGCCTTCCTAACTCCTGAACGCCTCATTGGTTTTACTTGGGTGCAGAAGTTTGTCCAATTTGTCCAATTTCAGTGGACGCCTCTTGCCTCTTAGTGCATCTGAAAGCACCACAATTAAAAAGGTAAAAACTTGTGCTCCAACTGTTGCTGTTATTTTATGCTGGGCTACTTTCAAAGTCATCATTTCTAGTAGGGAGAAAAACATTTTCTTTGTGCAGCCTTTTATTGGAGTCATATTTTAGGTGGGTGATGTCTTTGTTTTAGCTCCATGTATTATTTAGTGTTGTGTGACAATTGTGTTTGTGGCTGTCTCGTGGCTGACCTGCTGTTACAGTCGATAAACGCCTGAATGGAAATGTGCTTCCACGTCGCTCCCTTTCATGTAATTGTCACAACAGGGAGGCCGAGGCGAACGTGGGAACACAACTCCTCCACTGATTTTCAATTCTCCGTGCCAAGTTTGACCTTTGGGCCGTCCAATCAACGCATCTGCTTCCAGAGAAGCACGATTCATTTAAAAAAACAGCGACTTCGTTGTGATCTAATATCCTGGTGGGGGCAATATTATTAACGAGTTGATATAGAAATAACAGCTTTTAATTAGCGAGGTTATTGGGGATGTTATTCCTACACTGATGCCGCTCTGGCCTTTTGCTCCAGATTGTGCACACAAAACAGACTCGTGCGCTTCGCTGCACATGGGACGTGCAAACACTCGGGAAGCAAACAGTGATTTGCATAAAGACGGAGGCTTCCATAACCACCAGTGTATTACCACAAAGGCCACAGTGGAGGAAACAGGAAGCAAGCAGACGTGGTGTCACTGAGCCTCTTCCACCCCTCACCCCCACTCTGCTTATTGTCCCTCCCTCAAAGGAAAGCTGTGTCAGACCACACGGCTGCTAGTGACTAAACATGCGTTCTGGTGATCACACAGGAAAGCAACATCTCGTGTGCTAACGTGTCGCCAGACGCATGCAATTAAGCGATTATTTCTTTGCTCTTTGTGCGCAGGGACCGCTCGTGCCCATTTGTTCTGCCGTTGAGCGGGGATGACCACATCTGTTTGCCACCAGGGTACCAGGCGTTATTAATCTTCGCAAGAGGACATTTAGTGGAATCAAACTTCCATTTATTAGCCCTGAGTACAGGATTGAAGAACTGGCAAAGGGAGATAATGGCTTTAAGCTCCCATTTAGTCAATTAATTCCCAGAAGTGGAATTTAAAAAAAAGTCTGTTGTTCCTTCTGTTTATTAGTACGGAAGGGTATTGCTGTCATCCATGAAATACATTTTTTGAGCATATGTAGTAATAACATGATACGTATGTAGTAATAACGTGATACTATGTAGTAATAACGTGATACGTATGTAGTAATAACGTGATACGTATGTAGTAATAACGTGATACGTATGTAGTAATAACGTGATACGTATGTAGTGATAATGTGATATTATGTAGTAATAAAGTGATATTATGTAGTAATATTGTGATACGTATGTAGTAATAACGTGATATTATGTAGTAAAAACGTGATACGTATGTAGTAATAATGTGATACATATGTAGTAATAACGTGATATTGTGTAGTAATAACGTGATACGTATGTAGTAAAAACGTGATATTATGTAGTAATAACGTGATATTATGTTGTAAAAACGTGATATCATATCACGTTTTTACTACATAATATCACGTTATTACTACATACGTTTCACGTTTTTACTACATAATATCACGTTATTACTACATACGTTTCATGTTTTTACTACATAATATCACATTATTACTACATAATATCACGTTATTACTACATACGTATCACGTTATTACTACATACGTATCACGTTATTACTACATACGTATCACGTTATTACTACATACGTATCACATTACTGTATTACTACATACGTATCACATTTTTACTACATACGTATCACATTTTTACTACATATGCTCAATTTTTTTTTCATGATAGTTTATGTTGACACAAATCAAACCTTTTTTTTTTCAAGGCTGAAAGTCATTATTTTGGCACTAGAGCTGGAACAAAACAAGGCTTCTCCCAACACACTAAGAGAAATAGACTGGAGATGAGAGACCCATTAAAATAATGTGCTAAGAGGGTCTTCTTCACCTGCTCTGTAATAACTAGATTGTAAACACAAGAGTTCACGGAGAGCCATCTTTGTTTTTGTTCAAGTGACAACTGGGAGAAGGAAAGGGGGAATTTGAAAAGACAGAGCTGCTGAGCGGAGAGCTGGCAACCTACAATTTAGTCCAGACTGTGCAGACGTAAAATCAAGTACATGAGAGGAATGGTTACTTCAGGAGCCCTCTGTGGGTCCTAAACTAGGCCACTCCGTCGATGGCTGTTAGAGCTGCGGACTGAGTGATGCAAGCCCTGCTGAAGAAATATAGAAAAAAACAGGCAAAATAGCTCTCATTGACTTGGCCCAGATTGTATGATTTATATGGGTTATTTGGTATGCATTTGGGCAGCGAGGCAAGGTAATGTGTTTGCAGTGAGCTCTGGAGCAGGGCACCCAATGCTGTGGGCTAACCTCGCATCTGACAGGGACAGTATGAGCTAATTTGTTTGGATTACTGTCATCCATTCAAAGCCACAGCCTCAAGATTTCTGTCATGTATGATCAGGGGCTTGACTAACAGCGCAGTCCACCATTTTTTTGTTGAAGACAAATTATGGTTGCAAAACCGTCACCAAATGTAATTTATTGATTTGTGTTCTGGTAAACAACTTTTTTTTTTAGACGTGCACAGATCAATGAGCCAAATCATTATGACCACTGAGGGCAAAATAACCTTTATACTGTACTGTATCGCAAAAATATTTCTGCTCATGTCAGTGTGTGTTTATGTGGCTGTATGTTACTAAAATATCTCATTACACTTGGTGAATTTGATTGAAACTTGCAGAAAGTAATCGTACATCTACAAACAAAGAACTTCTGGAGTTAATTGATTTGCGATGGCGGTCACAGTCAGCTGACCATAAAAAACACGAAACGGCCACAACTCTGTTAATTTTAAAGACACTGATTTAAAATTTGGTGTGCTACTAGCTGAGGCCAATCTCCAACAAATATTCTGAATACTACCAGATCATGCACAATTTTTGTTTACATTTTTTGCCAATAAATATTTGGAGTCATCTCTTTCTGTTAGTAAAATATTGCACAAACCACTGTACTGATTTTAATAAAATGTTTAGGAAATGTTAACTGGATGGCCCACTAATGACCACCACAGATAGCTGCTCTTATTAACACAAAAATAGTTGTAATTTGGACTTTTTTGCAAATCTTTTGCTAAAATTTGTTGAGGTTGAAGCTGAGAGGCCTTCGCCATACATTCTCCAAGAGCAACCCATTGCTTAACATTTTGCTTAAAACTTTGGCATTGACTCTTGGTGATCCTGTTTGCCTATTGGCAAAATATTTCATAACCCATTGGACATATTTGAACGAAAGCTTTAGAAAGTAATCTTTGGATGTACAAAGTATAGGTGATCCCTGACTTACGAGCGAGTTCCGTTCGTACGAGGTGCTCGTAACACGAAATCTCGCATGTCGGAACACGAAACACGTGTCGCTCGTAAGTCCAGATTTTCGGTCGGAAAATTTATGCTAGCACTACTACGAACACTCGTTTTTCAACACAAACGTACATACTAGTTCATAAACATGCTCAGAAACTTGTTTCCAAACTGTTAGCTAACACACATTCATCTAAAAACACATACCAGTGCTGGTGAAGATTCTCAGTCGTCCAGGACATGATAAATAAAAAATACAGAAACAACTGGACTTTATTTGTAACAGAAGACGTTTCGCTTCCCATCTGAATGGGAATTTGAATAAGTCACAGGCACGTGTTATCCCAAGTATGTGTGTGTGTTAGCTTCCAATTTACATATGTTGGTGCGTGTCAGTGGCTCAGCCTGCTTATAACTTCACTCTCTCTCAGTAACCGTTTTTCCATCTATTTTCAATTCGAATTTTGAGCGAATTTTTGAAAATTCGCAAAAATGTAAATAAAAATTAATGTGAATCAGAAGTGTTTCCATCAACTGGCGTGAAGCGAATCCACCAGGCCACGCAAAGCGGCATTACGTCAGACGTCAGCGTTACGCACGTCTTCAGTAAACAGGAAGTAGCGGTTGAAAACAGGAACCGAACCACACATCTCAACAAATGGAGAGAATATTTCAGGAATGTGTTGCTATCGGGTAAGTTGTATTTATTCTGTCATGCCAACTAGTTTTAGCGATGTTACAACGGAAACAGCTGATCAGTCACATGATGTGAATGTTCGCTACGTCAGAACTGAGTCTGCAAATCTGTTTCCATCTCTCGTTTTGCGCATCAGCTCTGTTTCGAAAAACCCAAAAACCACCTCAAGCGAGTGTATCAACTTTTTTGCAAATTAATGGTAAATGGTAAATGGAGCTTATTTATATAGTGCTTTCCAGCCCCCTGTGAGGAGCCCCAAAGCGCTTTACAATACCAGCCATCCACCCATTCATTCACACATTCATACACCGGTAGTGGTAGCCTGCCTTGCAAGGTGCCATCCAGACCTACCGGGAGCAACTTGGGGTTAGGTGTCTTGCCCAGGGACACAACAACACATGCTGGGCGGACACGGGATTTGAACCTCCAACCTTCCGATCGGGGGTTGACTGCCATTACCACTGTGCCACGGCCGCCCCATTATTAATTAGAGGAAGTTAATTCGAATTGTGCCGTTTCCATTCACTTTTTCTGATGCGATACTTCAAAATGCGCATCAAGAAACCTTGATGGAAACACGGCTACTGTCTCCTCATTGAATTGATAAAGCTCCCCGGATGGGAAGCAAAACGTCTTCTGTTACAAATAAAGTCCAGTTGTTTCTGTATTGAACGCCCTTTTTGACATACCAGTGCTGTATTTTCTGTATGTTCTGTACAACTTTACTGTTCGTTAGTCAGCTCGTAAGTCAGGAGCCTCGTATGTCGATGCGCTCGTAAGTCGGGGAGTACCTGTACATCTATAACTGAATATCTTTCGCCGTCAACCCAATTCAAGATAGCCAGTGCAGCTAACTGACGTTAGCAAACAACAACAAACAAACAAAAAAAGATGTAGTAGTTGAGCGTCATTCAGAACATACTGAATATGAAATCTTGCAATGTTTGACTTTAGATTACCTAAGCCGAAGGTGATCTTAGACCTCAACTCTGGCATGAAAAGTGTTGAGTGACTAGCATCCTTTTATAAAAACAATGGCAGGCCTTTAATTGTAACAGTGCAACCATCTGCTACAAAATCCTACATTATAGCATTTGGTGGGGCCTGAATGTATTTGCTGACAAACATTGTGCTCTACTTTGCAACCAACTTCCTGTAACGAACCCTGCAGAAAGTGTTGGGAAAATGACTCAAAGATCATGACAAACCTTTCAGAGTGCAGTCTAATATAGTCTAATGGTATTGGTGGTAAACTAGCACAATCAACAAAGATCCCATTCGACAACTGACGAGGCCCAGCGGATCAATTCCTATTACCCCTGAACAAGAGACTCTTTGTCTTTGCTTATCTAGTCAAACCTACTGAATATTAGGACAGTAATCAAAAGGGGTTTACACCAAAATGGTTCCAAAGCTGATTTTTAAGTTGGTGCCAAACATAGAAAAAGTTGGTTTTGTTTCAGCTGCCAAAGCTTTGGCTTTAGCGTCTAAAAACTCTCATTGTTGCCATCATCTTCCTGCTGTTTGTTTTTATATCACCAGTCACACTGGGAGTGCCGGCCAGCGTACGGGACAAAGGGGCATTCACAATCCTTATTTTCAACTCAACTTGTGAACACAGTTTGCAACTTGTGCAACACTGAAGTTAGCTTTTAGAATCTGATCTAAACTGCATTTGTTTCTTGTTGGAAGCAGCATTTCTAAACACAAGTTTGCAGAAAGTTTTATATCAACACAAACACCAAAAGTTGCCTTAAACGACTTTGGTAAACTCAACTAGTAATGAGTGTCTCCTCAGCGAAAATGTTAGTGGGGCGGACATTAATTTCCTGAGTCACTAACCACACAAATCTTCCAAATTAAATTACACTTTCTGTGGAAAAAAAGGGATATATGTTGCTTTATGTGTTGCTTAATATTTCATTTAATGTTTGGTTTTTTTGTGCACAAACATGTCACCTTTTATCTTCCTTCTGTATGTCGAGGTTGTGTCTTGTGGAAAACAGCCCCATCTAATAAATCAGAGAAATGGATGCCTCCCGTACCCACATCCACTACTGCTAGTACTGTAATACAAAGACATTTTTGCAAGAAAAGTGTGACAAACTCTTACCATAATTTTTGCTGTATAAGTCACAGTTTTTTGCATAATTTGCATGCCCTTGGACTTAAACGCCAAAGCGACGCATTTATGGATTTTTTTGCCCATATTTATAAACCAATTTTTGGCTGATATATGACCGTTTTCATTCATTATGACAGAAAAAAATTAAACACTACCATTTTCTACCGCTAGATGGCACTCGAGTAATAAGGCATGCCATTGTATCATGTAATAGGTAAAAGTGGCTATTCAGAGTCAGAGTCAGAGAATCTTTATTGTCATTTGCACCGCATGTGATCATGACAGCATGTGGTAGATGGGATGAAACGAGAACACAGGGTCCCAGTTACATCCAACAACAAAATGTAAGAGGAAAACAGTAATAACATCTAGGATATAACTAAGAAAAACATCAACTAGAAATACACTAAGCACTAATGTAATAGAAAAACATCATTATAAACAGCAGCACGAACATGAGTCTGTATGAGCAGATGGTCACAGATGAACACAGCAACAAGAAAACAGATCAGCATCAGCATGATGTGATATTTTGCAGTGATTATTCTTATTATTTATTTATTCATGAGTCTAACAGCCTCAGGGTAGAAGCTGTTCCTCAGTCTAGTGGTTCTACATTTGATGCTCCTCAACCTCCGTCCTGAGGGGAGTGGGGCAAAGAGTGTGTGTGCTGGGTGAGTGGGGTCTTTCATGATGCAGGTGGCTCTTTTCCTGCATCTGGAGGTGTAAATGTCTGTGATGGTGGGGAGACTGACTCCAACATCTTCTGTGCAGCATTCACCACTCTCTGGAAAGCTTTTCTTTCCGCAGCTGTGCAGCCTCCATGCCACACGTTGTTTCTGGAGCACAGGATGCTCTCTCTATTATTGATACAATCAGCTTACCATAGCCTGCCACCACCGTCTGCCTGGAGCAACCGAATCAGCTTCATTTTGCTGCGCTGCCCTGGCAAACTGTAGCTGATCTAATCATCAAAGTGCATTTATTAAGGAAAAGTTCAACTGAGACACAACTGTACTATAAAGTTGAGCTAAATAAAATAATAGTTTTTAGATGTTTATCTTGTTGAATTTCAAAGAAATGGACCAAGTCTCCCTCTGCATGTTCATCTTTCCGCATATCGGCTTTTGAAAATGCAGCTAATTTGACCGTCATAGTGCATTTATTAAGCAAAAGTTAGACTGAGACACATCTTAATTAGAAAGTCCAGCTAACAAAGAATTGTTTTTAGGTCGTTATCTTTTTTAATTTTGAAGAAATGGACAGCGAGTCGCTCTCCGCGTGTTTATGTTTCCTTGTATCGGCTTTTGAAAATGAAGCTGATTTGACCGTCAAAGTGCATTTATTAAGCAAAAGTTAGACTGAGTCACACCTTTACTATTATTTCGAGCAAACAAATAAATGTTTTTAGGTGTTTATCTTGTTAAATTTCAAAGAAATGTGCAGAGGTTTGTCCCTCTGTGTATGCCCGCTTCTGCGAATCGGGTTTTGAAATGCAGCTGATTTGACTGTCAAAGTGCATTTATTAAGCAATAGTTAGACCGAGACACACCTTTACTATAATTTCGAGCAAACAAATTATTGTTTTTAAGTATTAATCTTGTTAAATTCTTGTTAAAGTCCTCCCATGCATGCTCCTGTGGCCGCCATTTGGCAGCATATCTATTTTTGGCATAACACTGGCCCACATTTCCAGGTTTGGCCCACATTTCCAGGTTTGGCCCACATTTCCAGGTTTGGCCCACATTTCCGGGTTGTCAGCAGTGATGCGTAACAAACGTGACACATCAGCGGTGACGCATAATAGATGTGACGTATACGGCGAAGCAACATATTTATGAAATTTTCCACTTTATTAGACATATTTGGACTGATGCGACTAATAGGGCCGAGCAACGTGTACGGCGGAAAATACAGTCCACCAATCCATCATGTGACTACATTGAGACTAACTTTTCAATAACCCAACATACATTCTGTATCTTTGGTGCCTGGAAAAAAATCCATACATGCATAGAAAGAGCATACGAGGCCTTAACTCAGGTTTGAACTACGACCTGCTGCAAGGTGACCGCTCTGACTACTGTACCGCCGGGTCACCCGAAATGAAAATAACTTTTAAATTTGGGGGAACTGGCACAAAATGCGTAATTCATGTGTTTAAGAGTTTATGCATCACGCCACCTGAGTTTTCAATTCTAAATATATCTCAGAACATAAAGCTTCAAAATATCAACAAAAAATAGGAAATACAAGTGATTTAAACAGTCTACGAGCTAGGTGCGTAAATCTCCAGTACTTAGGTTTAGGTTGTGAAATACTTCATTATTGTTATAATACCATAATGATTGCACAGACTCTCTTCCAATATCAGCTGCACATTAGAAATCCTGTTTTTTTTCCCCCGACCTACTGGTTGATGATTTTAATTTAACAAAATACAGAAAGCTGGTGCAAACAACAATGAAAGAAGTTGAAAAGAAATTAATTTGAAAGTTTACAAAGTACATCAAGGATATAAAAAAAAACTAAACATGCATGGCCTTTTTCAGGAATGCTATTAGTTTATTCATAAACATCCAATAATTACCTTTAACTGACTTCATATTGGTAAGGTTGGATGTTTACAATCTTTCAGGGAAGCTTAATGCGCAATTTAGAAGCACAAAGGGGACTCAGAGCAGCAGTAACTAAATTCCAGTGTTGTTTGTTGAATCCTAATTTCGACTAGAATACTCTGGTGTTTTGTTCCACTGTGCTGACATTCAGTGGAGGATTTCACATCAGCTTTGCATTTCCATTTGACCGGGGATTTTCAGCTGTTTATTCACCAACATTTTATAATGATGATGATTTTGCTCTCCTTAGTTGTTTTAAAACATTTTCTTCATGACAGTAACTCCCATCTGCTTGAAATCCCCATTTTATTGGTTGTTTTCTGCTTCTTTATCTATCTGAATCTGTACAGCACATGACAATTTCAACACAACATAACAGGGTGTCTAGACATTGCCAAACAAAAGATATCAATACATATTGATGGACTTTGAAGAATTATTAACTTTATCGCTCACCACCAAAGATGAAAGGGCAGTAATGTTTGCCTGTGTCTGTTTGTGTGTGGTGTTTGTCTGTTGTGTTACAAAACTATAGCTTGAAATACTCAACAGGTTTTAATGAAACTCTCAGAAAGTTATCCTTATGAACATGTTCTTCTTTTTCTTTTCCTTTTAGCAGTTTGGCCTCTTCAGGTGTCACCACAGCGAGTCATCCTACCTCATCTCTGTCCTCTGCATCCTCTGTCCTCACTCCAACTACCGTATTTTTCGCCTGAAAGGTCACTCCGTTATATACTGTAGATCGCTTTGTCCAATTATTGGAAATAATTTGGAAAAATCCATAAACAGATTGCACCTTTATTTAGGTCGCATCTATTATGCGTCACCGCTACGCGACGCGTCAGCGCGTCATTTGCCCTGCTTAAAATGGCGGACACAGAAGCGAGCGAGCACGGAAGGACGTTACAAGATTAACACCGTAAAAACAATTATTTGTTTGCTAAAAATTATAGCTGACATTATAGCACAAGGGTTCCTGAGCTTAACCGTTCCTTAATAAATTCACGAAATGGTCAAATCTGCTGGATTTAAATTGTTTCACTTTGACGTCTTCCAAACGGTCGCGTGCACTTCGAAAATAAATTATAAATAAATCGAATTCTAGCTCAAATGTTTCATATAGGTCACAGTTTGTAAATGACCACCAAGTAATTATGTTTTGTAGGCTTCAAGAAAATCTGCGGTGTTGTTTATGAGTTATTTAGACAAATAGTATCCGTTTAGGTAGCTACCGCTAACAACAAACAACATGCTAAAAGATCAATTTTTTAGCTCTAAACATCTCCTGCAGCTAACAGTTTGTAAATGGCCACCAAGTAATTACGTTCTGTAAGTTTGAAAAAAATCTGTCCTGTAGATCATGAGTTATTTATCTAAATAGTATCTGTTTAGGTAGCTACCGCTAACAACAAACAGCATGCTAAAAGATCAACATTTTTTTTGTTGCTCTAAACATATCCTGCAGCTAACAGTTTGTAAATGACCACCAAGTAATTAAGTTCTGTAAGTTTGGTAAAAATCAGTCCTGTGGTTCTTGACTTATCTTGCTAACAAACACAGCTAACAGTAGTTACCTCCAGAGCAGGAGGCTGGGCAGCGACAGAGTCAGTCCGACCAGAGGAGGCTCTCGTCGGACACATGAGGTGGGAACGGTCGGTGTACCCTAGCGGACAAAAGTGGTGCTGCACCCCTAGCGGCCGAAAGTGGTACTGCACTATTTTTGGCCTAAATGAAAAACGGTCATATCTGAGCCAAAAATTGGTCTAAAAACATGGGGAAAAATCCATAAACAAGTCTCACCTCTCTATTAGTCGCAGGGCATGCAAATTAGGCAAAAACACTGCGACCTATAGTTCGGAAAATACGGTACCTCCATGTCCTCTCTAACTGCATCCATATATCGGATGCCCAAACCCTTTCAGTCCATGTGCAACTATTAATTGTTGTAATTAGTTAAATTCAAGATCAGTTAAATGATGTTTGTAAAAACGAAACGTGCTGTGATTTAGTTAATTTACAGATGTTGAGCTAAAATCTGGTGTGGTTGAAGCTGAATCATTAACAACATACTCTAGTACTACATATTTTTTAATATGTTTGCTTAAATCCTTGGCATTAACTGTTGACCCATCTATCCATTATCTTCTGCTTCTTCTGTAATTGGGTCGCAGAAGCAGCAGGTTGAGCAGGGAGGCCCAGACATCTCTTTCCACAGCCACCTCTTCCAACTCTTCTGGGAGGACCCCAAGGCATTCCCAGGCCAACTGAGACCTGGTCTCTACAGCGTGTCCTGGGTCTTTCCTGTGTCTCCTCTCGGTCAGACATGCCCAGAGCACCTTCCTTGGGAGGTACCCAGGGGTCATCCTTACCAGATGCCAGAACCACCTCAACTGGCTCCTCTCGATGTGGAGGAGCAGTGTTTCTATTCCGAGTATCTCCCAGACAACTAAACTTCTCAGCCTATCTCTAAAGGGAGAGTCCAGCTACCCTTTGGGAGAACCTCATTTCAACCACCTGCATCCTCATTCTCAAATTTTCAGTCACTACCAGNTAGGGGGGGCGATATGGCTCAAAAATTATATTGTGATATTTCAGAGCATTATCACGATAACGATAAATTTCGTGATATAAAAAAAACAGAAATCAAATTTATTTATTTGACAAAATTAACTTAACATGTTGCTTTGCAGTATTATATAAAATTTAAAAAAACAACAAGGGGTAATTTTACTGAAATTACTTTATTTAGTAAAGTATTCAGTCTCCAAGTATAAAAATAAAAATGATCTGTTATTTAGATTGAAAAAGTCTGCACAAAATATAGATCAACAAAATCCACCACAAAAACTAAAGTGCAGGTGTAGTTTCCTAAAACAACTAAATAAAATGAATCTTAAGATCTGTTGAGCATAAATGAAATATACAACAAAATATGTTGCCTTTAAATGAGCTAGAACTTCCAGAACTTGTAACAAGGTGATCAGCTGACCCTGAAGTTTGTTCGTGTTTCAGCTTCATCTATTCATGCAGGAATGATTCATTTTCTGACTGATCTGTCTCTGAACACCTGCCTCGGTCCGTGGAACGACTGTGGAACTCGATACAGTTGAGCCACGCATGTTTGTAACGACAGTTTAGAGCGAGGGGAGACGCAGCACCGGCTGCTCAGAGAGGGGTGGGGGAGGGGGAGACAGTTCAGCTGTCTGTACCTGCAGTTTAGTGCTGAATGGAGACGCGTTGTTTGTTTTTAGCATTTGAGCTAGCGTTACACCAGTACAGACAGGTACACGGGGGAGCTCAGTTCGGTTTGGTCATTTGAAGTGCTCGGTTGTTAAGGGGGCGGTGCGCCCTGACGTATTACGTCATGAAATTAGCATATCATGATATAACTTTTTTGCCCGGGCAAGCTTTTTTTACCGGTATTACCGGGAACGATATGATATGGCCCAGCCCTAAGTGAGGGTAGGAATGTAGACTGACTGATAAACAGAGAGCTTTGCCTTACAGCTCAGTTCCCTCTTCACCACAATGGACCAGCACAGAGTCCGCAATACTGGAGAAGCTACAGCAATCCATCAGTCGATCTCACTCTCCACTCTTTCCTCAATTGTGAACAAAACCCAAGATACTTAAACTCCTCCACTTGAGGCAACACCTCAAACCCACAAATGGCAATCCACCTTTTTCCGACTAAGTGCCATTAACTGTTGGCATCAGGCCTATTTGTCTTTTAACAAAATGTCTCAAAAACCAATGGAAACATCTAATCAAAACTTTAAGAAAATAATATTGGTGGTACAGTGGATCAGTAGAGCTGTTGCCTCTCAGTGAGAAGGTTGCTGGATCAAATCTCGATGGGGGACCTTTCTGGGTGGAGTTTGCATGTTCTCTCTGTGCATGCATGGGTTTTCTCCGGGTTTTCCGTTTTCCCCCCACAGACCAAAAGTATTCATTCCTTTCAATTAGCCCAATACGGATTGGTAACTCAAAATTGTCTCTAGTTGTGAATGAGAGAGTAAATGGTTGTTTGTCTCATTTGTCTCTCACATATTGCCATATGCGGCCGTGGTGTAGTGGTAATAGCAGTCGTCCCCCGATCGGAAGGTTGGAGGTTTGAATCCCGGTTACTCACACCATGTGCCGTTGTGTCCCTGGGCAAGACACTTAACCCCGAGTTGCTCCCGGTAGGACTGGAAGGCGCCTTGCATGGCAGTCGCCGCTACCGGTGTATGAATGTGTGTATGAATGGGTGGATGGTTGGTATTGTAAAGCGCTTTGTGGTCCCTCACAGGGGGCTGGAAAGCGCTATATAAATAAACTCCATTTACCATTTACCATTTACCATATGATGGACTGGATACCTGTCCAGGGTGTCCCCTGTCTCTCACACAGTGACTGCTGGATATGGGCATCAGTGACCCCAGTGATGGATGGTTGGATGGAAAATAATCATTAGATGTCAGTGTTTTTGTCAGGGGGATCTGTAGGCTAGGCAGGACGCTCGTTTCTTTTGACCGGGCGGGGCAACTTCCTTGTATAATGGTAAGGGAAACACTGGATGTGCCACAGGCGATCAACTTTGGCTAACACAATAATGACTATGACTCAGTCACTTTTATAGATAGTAAGCTATAAGATGAAGTGGCAGTGGCTGAGAGTCATCCACAACTCATATTCTAAGGACATCTCACAGTATTGCATGATTGTACTCAAAACTTTTTTTTCTTTCAAAGTTTGAGCAAACTGCAACAATTCCATCATTTATCAATAAAAAAGGATCTTAATCTTAAACTCTAGCTTGGAATCAGTGGGCGAGATGCTTTCCTACGAGGAATGCTACGCCTTTAATGCTGCGTCTATATCCAGGTTTTTGATCCAACATTGTAAAACAAATAAGTTTGTGTTTTTATTATTTGTGGAGCAAAAGTTCATTCAGCTGTTCAGTTTTTTGGATGATTTCCAACAGAGCTCTCGGTTGTGAACTACTAACCCACATGGGCAATAAGACAAATGGGGAGCCTCCGATTTGGGTCGAGCGCACATCCGCCCAATTTTCACCTGGGATTCGGCTCCAAATTTCACCGAGAAGTTAAATAAAAATGGTCCGAGAGAGACACTGAATCAAACTCCCCTTAACAACATGAGACGAGGCAACCTGCTGCAGAAACATCCACATTAGCAGCCTTTAAGGATGTCCGCTGTGAATTGTAACATGACCACATTACCTGTGGCACCAATCCTCCTCCCTCCCTACTCTCCCCATCCTCACCCCTTCCTCACTGTCCCACCTCCCCTCCATGCAGCACAACCCCTGGTTGACATTCTCCTTTCTCACTTTTAATTGCACCCAAGGGGGGTTCTCTGGGTTGCTGTGGAAGTCTCCGGCTCAACAGGCGCAATAGGGTGCTTTGCTGTGTTGCTCATATCGCTCGTTAAGGGAGTGGGGACGAGGCAGGGGAGGAGGGAGAGGTAAAGTAAAGAAAGACAAGAATTTTTTTTTAAACATCAGTCCCAGGTCTAGATTAGGCTAAAATGCCACCCAGTTTGGTTGTGTGCATCAGCGCATCTCCACTGCAAAGGCCATTAGCCGACAAGATTCAATATATATTGATGAACGCATTTGTGTGACTCGCATTGTCCGCATCTCTATCCTTGTGCGCTGGTGTTCGATAAAACCAATAGATACATTTAATAAATAATTGCTCCGATTCAAAAATGTTATCTGAGGCAATTCTTTGAGCGTGGAATCAGGAGGGCATTGAAAAATCGGCAACAGACGCATTATTCTTGCTTTACCCAGCACCCTTCGCCATGTAAAAAGTCTTATTGCTCTGTGCCAACACTACACAATCTGTGACAGGCAATTTAAAGCAATTTACTTTTTTTTTTCATCAAGCTTTTTTTTTCTTTAATGCAATCAAATGGCACACGATACGAAGCGAAGACAGGGCAGGCGAGACAGCAAGACAAAGGGAGAGCGTGAGCGTGGAATGGAAAGGGGGAGAAAATTCAGGCAGCCTTGTCTGGTTGTAAACACTGCCTCTTAACTGAGAGAATATAATTATGGTGTCATGTTCTATTACACACCTTCATTATGACGATGGTACTCCCTGAGAAAGTGAACATGGAGATGAGACCCATGGTTGTTAAAAAAAATTAAAAAAAATACGCCTCCAGCTACGTGCATATGAAGAAGACGCCTCGAACAACACTAATTCTCTCCAGTTTGACTTTCTTGGCCACGGCTTCATCGTTTAGTTGCTGTATTTTTTTTTTATTCATCACTATTTGTTAATTAAGTCTCACTTAAACCAAATTATGTGCATGAACAGGAGTGCTTAATAAGCTATTGAAAAGGAAAACAAAATCAGCATGTATTTTAAAAGAACAAGGTTTTTGATAGAGCTGAACAAGACCATTGTAAATCATCTTGTAGTTCATGTTTTTTTTTTTATAACACAAACATAATTCTTTTGTAAGAAGGTTTGAAGTAATTAAATGCATCTCAAATAGATTTTATGGCAAAAAATGTGGATTTATTTAGAAGTGAAGCTCTTAAAAATATAAAGATAGATCTTTTGAAGTCTTATTCTGTGTTAAGGTTATGACATTTTAATTGTAATATTTTACCTGTTGTAGATAATTATTTGAGTTACCTCAGTTTGGATAAATAGATGTTAATTCTGAAAAGACTGATGAGCTAATGACTAGTCAGAACTTAGCAAAGATAAAAGCAGACAGTTGTTGTCTTTAAACAACTCAGATGTCGAGCATTTCATGGCAGTGTTTTAGAACTTTTATTTATATATTTATTTTTACTTTATAATGTCATCAGTTTCGAAGTACACTGTTAAATATCACAACATTTCTGCTGAATCAAGTTTAAGTAGGCTTTATTATCATTCACACATATGGTACATGAGATGGAACGAAATTATGCACACAGGGTCCCAGTTACATCCAACAATAGCAAAAATATAAAGTGTAAAAAGAAACAATACTAAGGATTAGGCCTGTCGCGATAAACAATAAATCAATTAATCGCATAATAAATGAAAATTATCAAACTCATTTTCATTTAACGGCTTTATCGTTTCTTTGTGTCTCTCTTTCTACTGAAGACACTGGATGACAAAAGGCTCCGGTGCTCTTCACTGACCTCTCCCTTACTCGTCTTTAAAATCCATTTTAACCATTCAAAATCGTGTTTTGGGATCGTTAAAAGCAGCTAAGCTGAGAAGCTAAACCACGAGTTAAGCTAACAGGCCAACGTCGGGGGAAAAAAACCTGTCTTGTCGACGCTCCAAAATTCACGGTTGAAACCTGTGCTTCTGTGTAAAAAGTTGTTTTTCTTTGCAAAAAGAAACTGAGAACTTGTTTACTGATTTTTTATTAAAAACTTTGTGTTAAAAATGCTACGCTAAAGAGCTCAAACCACATCAAGCGTCAGCCATGTCACCATGTCAGTCCATGTCACGTCAAGGACTCTCCCTCACATTTTTCTTAAAGAGACATGCTGCTCGCTCCCTCACTAGCCATCCTTCGGTTCAAACAGTCTTATACTGCCATCCGGTGGTCTAAAAAGTTACTACACACAAAACAAATTAACCAACTACAGTACTCTGATACATGCTCAAATTAACCAACATTTCTTCTTAAATTTTACAATATTATCGTTTATCGCAATCATTTTTGAGACAATTAATGCCCAACAAAATTTGTTATCATGACAGGCCTACTAAGAATCTAAGATATAAAATAAGAAATACGCTAAACTAATCAATACGCTAAGCACTAATAGTGCAAAAACAATACAGGTAGTCCCCGATTTACGAGCGAGATCCGTTACAACGAGGCGCTCGTAAACCGGAAATCTCGTAATTTGGAACGGCCGCCATGTCTCTCGTAAATCCGGAATTTCGCTCGTAAATTGGAACGGTTTCGCTAGCGCGACTACAAACACTCGTTTTTCATCAAAAAACTGCTTATGAGTGCATAAAAATGATCGGAAACGTGTGTCAACATGTTTAGCTAACGAACTGTGGTGAAAAAACACATGAAAACTCAGTATTTTTTGCGTTTTTTCCAAAAATTCGCCAGCTCGTAAGTCTGGAACCTCGTAGATCAGAGCGCTCGTAAATCGGGGACTACCTGTACGCCTAACAATACGAATGTCTTTGTGTAGATGAGTACGAGTGAGTGTTTATCAGCATGACACTCAGTAGAAATTCAGTAGTCGTGTCCGATGTGTCCGAGTTTGAACTGAAGCAGAGCTTTTTGAATCTGAACATGTAAAAATATTTCAAACGGAGTTGTTTGATTCTAGGACCTGCACTAATAAATACCTGACTTTTCATGATCACAGCTTTTTCTTCCCTGTAATATGTAATTTTGCACACGTCTTACAATAAAACTTTAATATCATCATTAAAGTATCTTTGAGAAGAAAAACTATTTGTGTAAAGATTTGTCTCTTTAGTTTTTTCAGTTGCTAAATTCACATAGTAAATACGGTATATTGTTAAATAAGTACTGTATTTATATAAAACTGTGAAGATTGGTGTGTGTTGCTCGTCACTCCTGTGTTTTTCCGGCTCCTACACACCTGTCCCCTATCCTAATCACCCCAGATGTTCTTCATTGTCAATCACAGGTGTATATACTGTATTATGTGTCTTGTCCCCTCCTCATTGTCCATGGATTGCTCTCCCTCTTGTCATGTTCTGATCCTGCTCCTCCTGTGATCACCTCTCCACATGTGAGTTTTGCTGCCACATCAGCCCTTTTTGTTGTGAATAATAAATACAGGGAGTCTGTGACTTAAGGCCGAGATACACTTGAGCGTCCTCAGGTACGCCACTCTACGCGCGCATTTTGTGCGCATGTGTTTTGCTGCTATACTTCAGAAACTATCAGCTTTCAAACGCTCGCGTTCTCCTTGTTGTAATATGAGCAGCTGCGCACGGAGGGGACTCAACTGAGCTCGCTGATTGGTCACTTGCTGACACGCCTACTGAAATGATTGACAGCTTTCAGTCAGCTCATGTAGCTCGCTGAAGACCGCGGCGGTGTTCTGATACGGTGTTTCTACTATATATGTTATAAAAAGTTCTCTCAGAAATAAAAATAATAACAGGGAGTGCTTTTCCTGCAGCACACAGCCCACCAGGGATATTTAAAACATTGCGCACCCAGGTAGGACCTGAATTCATTCATTTCATTCATGGAGTGAACGGAGGAAGAAGTGATTACTTGACTTTAGGCAAAAAAACAAAAGAAAAGGCCCGATCAGCGATAAAGAAGGGGAATTTATTTCATTTGTGTAACATACAAAACAGTCCGGCGCCGGGGAAGTTTATGGTCAGACACCGCGCATCGCGCACGCGGACGTAAAAAAAAAGCTTTGCGCGTATGTGCCCTGAGGGGCTACGCGGGGCTACGCTTTTGCCTTGGCGTACGTACGTTGCGTATAGGCGTATCGTGAGGACGCTCAAGTGTATCTCGGCCTTTAGGAACGAGTTCCGGACCTAAGGACTGTTCGTAGGTCGATTTTGCCGTAAGTCGGAGTCCACCGAGCCGCCACTGACTACACATATACAGTATGTATATTACTACAGTTACCAAGCATTTTGCCTATCCTAACACACCTAGTGCATAATTACAGTGTCACATGTAAATAAATGAATAAATAAAAAAATATAATTTCTTACTTTGAGCTGGTCAAAGCCTGCCTTCGTCTTTTAGCATGTTAGCTCTTGCCCGTCCGAGCTTCGCAGCTTTGTTCTGCTCCACGCTGTCCAAACTGTTTACAAGAAGGACTGTTAGCTTGTTAACTTCATACATTTGGAGCCAGAAAAGAAAAATTAAAAACTTACTGAAAGCCGTTTCTCCGCGATGTTCGTCCATCCAAAACAATCTGCCCGCTTTAGCTGATGTTAGCCCCCGCCATTAGCAGCACTCGTTAGCATGTTAGCCCATCCAAAAAGGCTGTTGGCGTTGTTTCTCCAAATTAGCTCAGTGTCCCCCGACATCTTAGGCTGCCAAGCGTACATCGAGGCGAGCTCCCGGACGCAGATGGCCTCTCTGTGGCCTGTCGGCTGTGTCCCCACGTTAGCATTAGCTGCGTGTTAGCCCAGGCCATGAGCTGCTGTTGTCGGGCGGCGTGGTGGGAGCGATCGGCGGAGCGATCCGCGGCTGTTGCTCCGGGCCTGAGACGTCCACAGAGTTCACCGAGCGCTTCCAGCTAATTTATCCGTACGAGGCAACCTCTGATCGACACACGGTCCTCCAAAGCCAGCTGGCAGCAGCCGAGACTGGAACTAAACGTAAAATGGAGGACACGGCGGCATTTCCAGAAACCACCGGAAGCTGCGCAAATATGATTAAAAAATAATTTTTTTATTATAATTATTATTTATAAAGCCTTTAAAACAGCCACAGCTGCAACAAAGTGCTGTACACATGAAATTAAGAACATTTAAACACACACACAAAAAAAATCATATTTTTATTAAATATGAAATGCTTGTATGTCCGAGTTGCCGTAGGTCGAGGGCGCCGTAAGTCGCGGACTCCTTGTATCCTTTTCTAATCCACAAGTTCCCAAGTTCTGTTTGCACCCTGGGTCAACCTCACGCTCAGATCATTTTTTTTTTAAAAATTTAATTTTATGATTTTTTTAAATAAATCAATTTGCACCCAGGTCATATGAAAGCTGTCCCTCCATCTTTCTGTTTTCTTCTCTCCAGCTCAGAACAAACTTAAAGAGGAAAGCTTTCTGTTGTGGCCACTGGTGACCATCATATTCCTAACCAGTCTTGACATTTTTTGACGGTGCAAAAAAAGCTTTAGCTGACTTATTCCTTATCGTAGTGTCTTGTCAGGAGAATTTTCAAGGCGGGGGTGGGGTTGTACAGTATGTCTTCTAGGCAATGACAAATGTGGTCAAGGGACGACGGCTCCTCAGGGACGTCTGAGCCCTACATACACTGAAAGCATTAGCTTTCCACAGTGACATTATGAAGAAATCTATTGGAAAGGCCGACTTCCCAGTGCTGAGGGACTGGAGGTAGAAAGCTTCCTGAGACTACCCCAGAGACCCACTGGTATTTCCAACCGCAGTGAAGCCTACAGCAAATCAATAGCTCAGAGTCCCACATGCTCCTCACCAGCGTCAATTAAGTAAATTCATAAAGTCGAGTGTGCTGAGAACTGGAGGAGGCAAAAATATATATGTATACAGTATAGTTAAAAAAAAGTGAGGAGCAGAGCAGGGGGGAAAAATCATCTAACAAATTTGGGTACCGGGTATATATCTTCTACCGTGTGAGCTGAAGTTTAGAGAAAGTTGTGGACACGGAGACGATTTCTCTGCGGGCATTATTAGGCAGCCTGACAGTCCATCTCACTTTCACCTGCCTCCATCAGCACACATAGCGTTGACCCGGGAGTCCTTCCTCCCCACCCCCCTGCCACCCCTCCCTGTGCTGATCCAGGCAGAGGACACATGCAAAGTGACTGGCTTTCAGCGAAAAGCCTCGGCGATAATGCATATCAGCTCAGGACGATGCAAGCAAAGTAGGCAGGAGGGGGACGGGGAGCGGGGGATATGGAGGCAGGGGCAGGGCGGGGTGGCGATGGGAGTGCTAAAAACTGCAACGCATGAGGGGAAAAGGGAAAGAAATGACTTCACCCCCCCCCCCCAGCTTCAATTTGCCTCCTAAGGGGAAAGCAGGGCGCGCCTTGGCTGCCTCTGGAAGACATGTAGCATAATGGATGGGCCAGTGTCCCATCCTGACTGCTGACGCTGCTCTGACAGGACGTTTTTAACTCCCCTTCATCCACCCATTTGCCCCTTAGTGTTGTCACGGTAACTACATCTGATATCTGACTTTAAGCACCTGTGTCATGAATGCTGCAGCTCCACTTCCCCATCTCATCTGGAGGCCATTGACCAGGTTTAGAGTTTATTTAAAGGAAGGCAGAAGTTCTCAAGGACTCACAGCATGTCATTGCAGCATCCAGTCACGCCAATATTTACTCTTTTAATAGAATAAAAATTAAAGCTATATATTTGTACCATTGGCAACAACAGCTGCATCACTGTGTGGTTTGGTGCATGTACTGCATCATGCCGCAAGAGCCTCCAGCGCATTGTGAGAGCAGCTGAGAAGATCGTGGGCACCTCCTTGCCCTCACTGCAGGACTTACACAGCAAACGCCTCAATCGGAAAGCCCACCGCATGGCAGGTGATCCCACACACCCACTACACAGCTGCTTCAGACTGCTGCCATCAGGGAGGAGACTGAGGAGTCTCCAGGCTCGAACCAGCAGACTGAGAGACAGCTCTGTTCATCAGGCAGTCAGAATGCTAAACACTCTGCCTGCTCTGCCTCCCCTCCCATTTGAACTGCCTTAACACTAAAACTTTCTCACATATTATCACTCAACACAAAGTTTTTAACACTAGACTCTGTGTCATCAAACGGGTTAATCACTAAACTCTCGGTCATGTGCTCATACAGTTTGCACTACTTCTCATACTTGCACTAATGTCTGTATTACATCACTGCCTATAATCATAATACTGTTTACATTCTCTGTTTACATTTATTAATACTGTTTACTTTTATTACTACTGCTTACATGTAATTACTACTGTTTACATTTATTTACACTACTCTAATATCTACACCACTGCTGGTACATATACAGTGTGCTCTGAACGGTCTTATTTAGGGATGCCCAATGTGCCTTACTGCATATGCCACTTTTTGCCTCTACAACAACATCAACTACTACCTCATACATATACTGTGTACATTGACTCATACGCTGCTTTGCCACTTTGCAAATGTCAATGCTAGAAACCTTTAGTTTATTTTAGTTATACTTTTTATACTCTTTTTTTATACTAGTATGCAAAAACTCAGGACAATATTATGTTCATTAAATGTTTAATGTTTTAGTTTTAGAGTTGGTGTAAATTTTCATACTCTTATACCACTATGCAAAAAACTCAGGACAGTGTTAGGTTTACTATTTTATGCTTATGTCTATTATTATATGTTTCAGTGTTTCAATGTTTAGATGTTTACTGTTGCACCGAGGGACTGAGAGAAACGCAATTTCGGTCCTGTGTATGTCCTGCACTGTACATATTGCAGATCTGACAATAAAGTTGACTTTGACTTTGACTTTGATATTTAAGATAGCTAATCACAGGTTTGTGACAGAGAGATGCAAGGCTTTCCCCCCAATTAGATGCTAAAGTTTATTTAACTTTCTTCCAGCTGGACTTAACCATCACATTTCTAGCATTTCTACACAATGTTAAAACATATAAATCTTACTTTTAATATTTTGCAAATCTAGAATGGTTTGGAAATGATATAGTATTCCAAAGCATTTGTGTTTTCTCACACGTTTTTGTGTTCAATTTTCCAAAAAAGTAAAACTTCGACTCATATTGAATTAATTGAAGACAGCTTAACCTTGTGCTTTGGTTGTTCCTCAAGTGATTTTTTGTGTTTGTTTTATTTTTATTTCTTTATTGTATGGAACTCATAGATTATAAAGCCTGATCACTTTACAATTTAGTCAAGAGAATCCTAATGAACTAATTCAATAACTTTAAATTTGAAACTATCAAAGTATGGAATTTTATACTGGAAATATGTGTATATATGATAATATAAGTAGGCATTTTGAATCTTTAACTACTTTCAAACCGATCATTTTGTGATGTTTTTTTCAGACGGTAAGTCAGCATCACGCCTAACTTACTTTATCCCTGCTTCTAAAGAGATTGCTTATTTTTAGAAAAACAATTCTACCATCCCTTCAGATTGGATATAGATATTGCAAAAGAAATGTGCCAGAACATGGGTGGTCTTTGCAGGATTGGGGTGAGGTCTTCAGGGGAATAATAAAAACACAATGTGTTTCTCATTACATCTGACAGAGGATGATGGGTTTTTGATCGCTTTGAGCATGCACAAAACTCACATAGTGGGGTGGTTTAATGTTGTGGAAGAAGTATTTTGGGGTTCTAGAGTTGTGCCTATGCTAGAACCCTTTCATGCTATTACCATCTTTGTCGCATGGTGTGATTGGCTCAGTGGTTAGCTGCATTGTGATGTGGTTCAAGATAGTTTGGACAGGGTGGGTCCGGGTTGTGGCATAACCATAGCCTATGTGGTAAGATTCTTGTGGTAACATGCTGCTGATATAATCCAAAGCGATATGAGACATGTATTAAACATATATTATTATACATGCAAAGAGCATTAGGAGATGTAAAACAAAATAAGGAAAAAAGAATTGGCAACTAAAGGTCTTTTCATAGTACATCCAAAGCCGAACAGTCAGGGACATTTGTTTTCGCACATGCCATAGTCCTTAGCTCCTGGGAAACCCCTCCCACTGCAGTATTCATCACAACACAGGTTTCTTCACACCAGGGTCTCCACTTTGTCCTGGTATTTACTGTTTGGCCATACATCTGTCATGAAGAGAGCGGCACACTTTTCTGACTGCCTTGACCCACTTTTTCTCAAAGCTGTCCATGTTTCTTGCACACTTCTGGAAAAAGAGTAGTTGAATCAAAATGACGACATTGCTGTCCGAGCTCTTTTCTGCATAAGCAAATGTGCCCACAAATTTCTGGCCAATCACATAATAATATGTGCATACTCCTATGAGAGAAAGTTCCACATGAACCTTGTGTCAAGAAGGGATGGAAAAAATTAAATATTTATTAATATAGGTTAGTTCCCATTGAGCCTCAAGGACTCATTTACAAGAGAGACCTGTTACATACAGACATACAAAGTAGATAAGGAAAAGAGAACACAAGAGGATGGGGGATGTTAAAAAAATCATATCTCACACCATGTCTTGGTCAGGGCACAGTATGAAAGCTGGACAAAAAAAAAGACCTTGCAACATAAACAGCAACATGCAATGACCTAATACATTTATGCATGAGGAGGTCAACAAAGGTGGTGCGTTGTCTGTGGACACAGTCAAAAAATTATATGGTTCTGATAAAGTGGTAAAGTATCTATCAGTAGCCGTGTTTCCAACAAGGTTTCTAGATGCGCATTTTGAAGTATCGCCTCAGAAAAGCTGAATGGAAACGGCAATATGCGCATTTACTTCCTCAAATTCGCCCAAAAGTTGATACGCTCGCTTGAGGTGGTTTTTGGGTTCTTCGAAACAGAGCTGATGCGCAAAACGACAGATGGAAACAGATTTGCCGACTCAGTTCTGCCGTAGCGAACATTCACGTCACGTGACTTCGTCTCCGGACAACATGTAACATCGCTAAAACTAGTTGGCATGACAGAATAAATACAACTTGCCCGATAGCAACACATACCTGAAATATTCTCTCCATTTTGACGAGATGTGTGGTCGGGTCCTGTTTTCAACCGCTACTTCCTGTTTACTGTAGACACGCGTAACGCTGACGTCTGACGTAATGACGCTGACATCTGATGTAATGCCGCTTTGCGTGGCCTGGTAGATGTGCTTCAAGCCAGTTGATGGAAACACTTCTGCTTCACATTAATTTTTATTTACATATTTGCGAATTTTTGAAAATTCACTCAAAATTCGTATTGAAAATAGATGGAAACACGGTTACTGGCTCAGTTCTGATAAGGCCCACAGATGTCCTCGAGAGAGGGGAGTAGGAGGAGGGGAGGAGCAACAGAGCACCATTATTCACATAATCTCCAGGGGAAAAAAACAGGTAGCTGGCCTATTCAAGGCCAAGCAGGGAAGCCAGATTTGATAACAACAATTGTTTTGGGAGAAGCAGACTGCTTGATTTTGTTTTAATGTCTGCCTTCAAAAGTTCTGCTGGTACTTCTCAATGGCGAGTCCGAACAGCCACATTTTGTGATCATTCCACAGGGCCCTGCTTGTAGCCTTCCCCAAGGTCGAATCCTTCACACCAGCAAGTTCCAGAAGCTGCAAGTGGCCTGCGATTCTCACAATTTGTATCCGGCTGACGGCTTAGCTCACAAAGCATCTGAGTCTGGGCGCTCAAAGTGTGGCACATTCCTTCACACATGGCAGATAGCTTCAGAATTGCCAGATCCACCGCCAACATATTCCGAATTTGTCGATAAACCAGAAGCCCACTGATTCCAAAAAGCAGAAATCTTGCTATCATAAATCCCATAATGTATGCTTCTTCCATGTCCTCAATTGACAATACAGACAGACACACCATCTTCCAATGACCCCAGGAATCCATGGTGTATCTCAACGCAAATGTCCCTTTAGAGTTTGAGGGCTCTCCTTCACCCTGTCGTCTCGTTGAGAAAATTGTATCAATTGCGTTGCAAGACCAGCTGACCAGATCCATAATTTACAATTCAGAAGATATGGAGAAAGGGAATCTGAAAAAAGATTCACAGGACAAGAGAGCAAAAAACAGGAGGGAGGCAGGAGCTGGTGAAGTGACCATCTTCGTCGAGAGCAAGCAGGAAGTGGACAAAGCTACGCAGAGAACAAAATGACTCAAGTTTCATCCTACAACTACATCAGTAAGAGCTGGTTTCTCAACTTTGGTTGGAGTATGCCCATAAAACCATAGCAGAATCTTAATATCCTTCACACTGAAGGAGATTTCTTTCTAAACTTGTTATGATCCGGCTACTTTCTAATGTAGTGGGTTCATCATCCAGTGCAAAGATGGGAGTCATCCAAGTACGGAATCAGTTCTGTTCCAGATAAATTTACTGTCCATATAAAGTTTTATGTCAGAACTATGTCAGTGTAAAAGCATCATCATAAACTTTAGTGTGTACTCTGTTGGGAAGTTATGAAAATGATCATTTTTACAATTAATTCACACCTTTTAGCTTCATCGGGGCAATCAAAACAAGAGAAAAAGGCGAGCAGCAAATCACTCAGAAACTCAGCTATTTATAGTACCTGCTTCACAATTTAGAGAAAACTGAAACATTGCCAAAACACAAACAGTATTTAGAGCTAATTCATCAGAATTGATAATAAT